>JAGFMF010011801.1:12686-28373 GCA_019455555.1 Galemys pyrenaicus | reverse complement strand
CCTTCCTGGCCGGCGGCAGGGATCGAACTCGTGCTGCAGTGGCTGCAGTTTGCTTCATAGTGCATTGCTTAACCCACTGCGCCACCAGGGCGGGCCCCGATACGGTTGTTTTCCCTGTGTAAAGTATCACCCACTCGCTTTTAGGTTTTATGTGATAGTCCCCCTGAAATATTCAGCGTATGTCCAAGTGATTTGTGCAGTGCGCATTCACTCCTGGATCATGCATATTATTAATCAGAAGGAAAAAATAGAATATTAACAATGTATTACTAAACTTGATAAAATAAAAAAAGTTAAACTCCCCACTTGCTTTGATAATGAAATTCTAAACCCAGCTGTAAATCAGCCTGGGGAGCTGTAGTCTTTAGGGAAGAGGAGCTGGTACGAGAGTCTCTTTGTTATGAGTTGGTGAACTCTGTAACTGAAAGTGCTTTGAGAGAATCGACTGGGATTCATCTGTGATAGAAAGACAGATGATGGACCCTAAAAGGTTTTTGATATATAGAACTGATTACCATGCTAGTGCAATTTCTGTAGACTCTTCTGTACTTTAATTATCATTCACATTATATATTTGCCTTGTGTCTTGTACTCTCCCCAAACATTTCACGTACTTTATTTCAATAGGCTATTAAAGTGGGGGACACAGGTAACATTAGCCCCAACTTGATAGATGCACAGTTGGAGGAGTAGAGAGGCGATTAACAACCTCGCAGCACACCATCCAATAGCAAGGAAGGGCAAGAGTCAGACTCTGGGACTTTGCTTCTCGTTATGCACCACGTGGCACGCAGCCCTGCCGTCTCACAGCCCCTTTTAAGTTCTAATCAGGTTGTGGCTTGTCAGTTTTTGCTGTGCCAGAGCCTACTTCCTTGGCACGCTTGCATTCAGTGTACACCCAGTAGGCCGTCAAAAAACACCCAACGTTGGTCACCTGGGTGGCTGGAGATGATGGAGACCATGAGGTCGGGTTAAAGAAGTTAGGATGTGTGGCTTAAAGGAGGGAAGATTCAAGTAGCTGAAGGATATTCATTTTCAAATATTTAAATGCCTGCCTCTTCAAAATAAGATTACATTTATTTTGTTTCCTTAGAATTATGGCAAATTTCAGAAGGTGAGACTTTTGACCAGAATTGATCTGGATTTACTAGGAAAAATGTTACATTTTCAAGCAGCAACTGGGTGGTTCTTTATATAATATATATCTATGTATGTAAAGATTGTATTTATTTATGCACACAGAGCTGGGGTGCAGGCCAGAGGTGTGGGGGATGAGAGGACTCCCCAGAGACAGAGCGGGGAGCAGAACAGGCAGACGGACTGAAACACACTGCTGAGGGGAGCAGCGGGGAGGCAGGAGAGGTCTGCTGCGCCCTGTGGGTCCCCTCCCTGGCTGGGGATATCTCAACCCATTGTGCCAACTGGGTGGTTCTTTTAAGCATTGGATTACGGCCTGTCGTCAGTGCTATACAGAACATCCGTACTGGGGCAGGACTACAGATGAAGTGGCCTGTAGTTGCTGCTAAATACGAGAACACGGTGTCTCAGTTGAGCTTAGTCTCTGACCGGGTTCTCCAGGAAAAGGAAAGCATGACTCACAACCCTGGCATAGTGTTACTGAGTGTCAGCCAGAAGCCAGAAGGTTAGGTTTTGGGAACTCAGTCATACTTCTTAGCTGCCTTCAGGGAGATCATTTAACGCATCTGAGCCTGTTACTCATTCACAAAATAAGGGCAATAAAATCTACCTGAATAGGATTGTTCGATACTAGACATGACCATGTACAGTACAAATGTAAGTTTATGTTATAATTATTTTTGTTATGTCTTATATCCATGCTGCCTGCATTTTTAATTATAGTTTTAAAATTTAGAAGATTTACTCCAGTTAAAAATTTCTGAGTTGTTCTAAAGTGTTTAAAAATCTATTTGCAGATTATTAGTGACATGTGGGGTGTCTTAGCTAAACAACAGACACATATCAGGTAAATATGCTGCTAATATTTCTGTTCCCTCTACTCACTCATTAGAGAGATACATTAGAGATGTACTAATGTATTTAAGATTAATGTGCTAAATTTATCATTAACATTGTAACTCAGCATTTGATAATGGATGTTTTCAACTGTTGTAATTCCTCCTCTCTGTTCTGCTCATTACTGCTTATCTGTGTGCAGCACAACAGCAGCACATGACTCACTCAAACCCCAAGTCCCTTCCAGAACAATCAGTATGCTACATGTGACCTGTACTTGAAAGAGCAGAACTTTGTGCTCCAGTTTAGCAGAGAAAATAGTAATGTTTGACGACCAGTGGGCTATCCTTTGACAAAAGAGCAGGAAAATAGAACACTGGATTCATGTCACTTTTTACACAAAATAAATTCCAGATGGAGCAAAGACAGACGTATAGGGGGGAAAAAAATGAAAACTCAAATCAGCCAAGAGATTATTTTTATGTGTGCAGGGTTAGAGAGACCTTGTTAAACATCACGTGAAACCTATAACCTTGACAAGGTTCACTATATAAATATTTTGTTTTAATAGAAGGTATTGTAAGCTTGTTGAAGGAAAAGACAAATTACAGACAATATTGGCAATGTATGAAAAAGTGCTAATGCCATCCTATATATAAAACGAGAACTTTTACAGATTAATAAGAAAAATATGTATTGTTAGAAAAACAAACGAATAACACAAATAGGAAATTGAAAGAAAAATAAGTCCACACTTGTCCCTTTCCGTATTTTCATGTTCGTGATCTTCCTTCCTGCTTTTTAGCTGTTAACAGTTAAATGCAATTTATATTCCAAACAAGAGAAATATTAGTCTTTTTCCTTTTTCTTGAACAAAAATTTCAAATCATTTACAGGTTCACAGCTTTGCAGTTTTGCAGTGGTGTGCTCTGAGCTAACAGCTACTTCCCCACACCCCACAGCCTCACCCTTTGCATGGCTAATTCCTTTATCTCTGCTTAAATGTCACCTTCTTCAAGAAGCTTTCCCTGATCAACAATTCCTTAACTCCTTCCCCTTCGTCTTTCTCTCTCATCATTAATCACCCTTTATGCCTAAATACTGATACTTGGCCTGGATATCCTGAAGGGAGGGGTCATTTTCTCTTTAACAGTTTATACGCAGTGCCTGGCACATAATGAAAAATAATTGAATGAGTGAAATCCATAAAATTAATACTGTGGGAATGGTCTCCCAATTTACTGTGCTGATTTATTGTTTCTAATAGCTTTTTAGTTGAGTCTTTAGAGTTTTCTATGTATATTATCATGCCATCTAAAAATGATGAGAGGTTTTGCTTCTTTTCCAATATGGATTCCTATTATACCTTTCTCTTGCTTAATTGTTCTAGCTAGGACTTCCAATACTATGCTAAATAATAGCGTGAAAGTGGTCATTCTTGCCTTGTTCTCGATCTTAGAGAAAAAAGCTTTCAGTTTCTTACTATTTAACATGATGTTTTAGTATGGGTTTGTAATGTATGACCTTTATTTGTTGAGGTATGCTTCTTTTATCCCCATTTTATTGAGAGTTTGTAATCATAACTGGAAGCTGATCTTTCCCAAATGCATCAATTAATATGCTTTATCTCCCCCTTTTGTTGATGTGATGAATTGCACTGATTGTTTTGCATCCCTGGAATAAATCCCACTTGGTGAAGATGGATGATTCTTTCAGTGTAGTGTTGAATTTGGTTTGCTGAGATTTTGTTGAGTATTTTTGAATCTATGTTCTTTAGTTTTTTTCTTTTTTGAGGATGTTTTTGTCTGCTTTTTGTCAGAATATTGTTGGATTCATAAAATCTGTTTGGGAGCATTCCTTATTCTTTAATTTTTGGAAGGGTTTGAGAAGATTAAGTGCTAGTTCATCTTTAAAGGGTTGCTAGAACTCATTAGTGAAACCATCTGGTCTTAGGCTTTTGTTCTTTGACTTTTAATTACTGTTCCATTATCCTTGTTTGTAATTAGTCTATTCAGGTTTTCTTTTTCTTGCTGATTAATTTTGAAAAGTTGCATGCTCCTAAGAATTTGTCCATTTCATCTCAGTTATTGAATTGATTGGCCTATCAGTGATCGTAGTTTTGTTTTATAATCATCTGAGTCTTAAGCTTTAAAACCAGTATGTAAAAGTTAATTGTGTTCCTATATGGAAACAATGAACTAAAAGAAGAAAAATATCAAGAAAAAAAATCCTATTTACTATAGCATAAAAAAAAAATTCCTAGGAATAAAACTAACAAAGGACGTGAAGGACTATATATACAACAAAAACTATGAAACATCGTTAAAAGAAATAGAATACACAAAGTAATGAAAAGATGCCCCCTGCTCATGGATTGAAGGAATTAACATTGTTAAAATGGCTTTCTTACCCAAGCAATATATAGATTGAGTACAATCCCTATCAAAGTTTCAGCGGCATTGTTCAACGAAATAGAACTAACATCACAGAAATTTATGGTGGAACCACAAAAGTTTCAAAGGACCAAAGAAATCCTAACCAAAAAAATGCATGTATCACACTTCCCAACTTCAGCTACACAGCAAGTAATCAAAACAGTGTGACATTGGAATAAAAATAGATACAAAGACCAGTGGGATAAAAGTGCGAATTCAGGAAAAAACCCTTCACTTATATAGACAGTTTATCTAAACAAAGGAGCCAGGAGTATACAATGGAGAAAGGAAAGTCTGTGTGTACAATGGATTACGATTTAGCTGTAGGGAAAAAAAAAAGATGAACTCTTGCCATTTGGGACAACATGGATGGAACTGGAAGGGATTATGCTAAGTAAAATAAGTGAGAAGAAAAAAATTTCATTCAAATGTGTAATACAGAAAAAACAAAACAAACCTTACAAATCTGACTGCAGAATGAGGTCATCAGAAGGTGAGTGTGGGTTGGGGAGTGTGGCGCTAGGAAGGGCATGGAGCAGGTTCTCGATGATTCCCGGTCAAGGAGGAGTCCTGGAGCTCTCCGTGGCTTTTTCGGGCTTTTATTGCATCATCATATCAGAGGCGACCAGGTGCATGGCAGGCAGGGGGCAGGAGTAGGGGGCTGGGGGCAGGAGGCTGGCAGGCCTCCCAGCCCCCAGCGCATCTTCACTCCCTGGGCGCTCAAGCCTCTAGTGCCTCTGCTACTGCTGCTGCTGCTTCGCTCTCTCCTTACTCTCTTCTCTTGGCTTCTCGTGACACCACCCTTATACGCCTTGGGAGGGTTACTGCGGGAGTGTCTTGGCTGGTTCCTGGTCTTTAGAAGCTTGCTCTCCCTGTGATGAGAACTGACAGGAGCGGGGCCTTGGGGAACGGGACCTGAGTGAGAAGTGGGGGGATAGGAGGGCCTCTGAGCATTATCTTTGTCAAGAAAGTGAAATTATCCAAGCCCAGGGCACATGGTTTGGGCTGTTTGCATATTCCAGGACTGTTGCTAATAAAAAATACTTCCTTGGCCTCCTAATTTGCTTCTACACTTTATGGGCAACTCAGGTGCCCAGGGGCCACTGGGAGCCGGAAGCAGAGCCTCGGGATAGAAACCTCAGCATTCCTCGCTCTCGCTGCTCTGCCAGCGTGCCCTCTGAGGTCTGAGGTCTGCTGCAGACAGGGTGCCTTCTGTGGCTCCGTCAGTGACCTGTCGCCAGACGGGCAGGACATGCAGATAAACAAATCAATAGATTTTTAATTAAAAAAATAATAAATGAGCTGCTTTATAAGATTGTAGCGCACTGGTTTTGGTTTATAGCTGCAAGTTATTTTGATTTATAGCTCTGTGTCCTATGGGAATATTATAGAAGCCGTAAAACTCACCTTGATAACAGAAAAATGCAAATAATTGAAGAAATGGCTTTCATAATGACTCCATTTTAATATGTTTTTTTCCCTTTCAGAAAACACCAGCTTGATCACGGAGAGGTAAAAAGCTAACATGAGTACAGTTTTACTTGTTTTACCGTTCGTGTGTATCTGGACGTCTGGTTCTGGCTTCAGTGTCTAGATGTTTTGGCAGTTCTCAGTCCTCCTCTCCAGAACAGCCTGTGCGTGTTTTTCACGAGAGGGGATGACTGTTCATTTGTGACCTGCCCTGCGCTCTACAGGGATCACCCAGAGCTCTTTGAATCACTGCGTCGGACGCGCACGGCTGTTCACGTGTGCACGACTCAAGCAGGAAACTTACCTGTCTGCCTGGGCCCCCCTCACGGTGGTGGTGCTGCCTTGCCAGAGTCTGCGTGGTCACCTTTTCCTCTCTGCTCGCCCTGCTGAGGCCTCCGAGCCGTCACTGGCTGCTCCCACCTCCTGGCAATTCCACCTGGTTTTGCTTTGTTTTCTCATTGCTCTGCGTTTGGGGACAGTATTCAGTTTCTCCCTTCAGGAGTAGCCCCCTGTGCTCCCACCACCACAGCCCCGTGAGCCGTCCCTGCATCCCCTTCTGCTCTTCCCAGCCCAGTGCTGACCCCCTTCCTCGCCGTGGCCTGCTGGGGGCCCTGCTCTGTGGTCACCTTGCAAGTGCTGGGTCTTTTTCCCAACCCTTTGCTCAGGCTCTGTGTCCCACAGAAAAGGGAGACCATCTGATCGTTATCTGTCCCTGGGCAGCACCCCTGCCTGCCCCTGGGTCTGACGGGAAGGGGTTATGCTCAGCTGGTTTCCGTCAGTTCCCTGGGAGCGCTGGTGTCAAATTGATGTCAAATATATATATAAATTAAAAAAAAAAAGAAAAAAAAGGAGGAGGAGGGCGGTGGGGGGAGGAGGGATGAGGGTGAGGGAAGAGGGAGGAGGGAAGAGGGAGGAGGGAAGCGGGAGGAGGGAAGAGGGAGGAGGAGAAGGAGGACAACAACAAAAAGACAAGGACAAATTGGGGACACTTGGTGGGGAGGGGGGAAGTGGAGAGTTGAGGGCAGATGGGAGCACGGGGGACTGAGGTGATGGTGCACTGGTGAAATGGTGATGGAGAATCCATGGGGATGACTATTGATGTCAAATATATATAAAGAAAGAAAAAATATATAAATAAAAAAAAGCAGCAGCTGTTTCTGCTCGCCACTTTCCTGCCTGATCTGACGCAGCGCCAGTGTACACTCAGAAGTGGGGCATCTCAACAGCTGCCTTGACTCTGGGCAGAATTGCAGAGCCCCCCCGCCTTAGAACACCCGTTCTACACATTCCAGACAGCAAAGTGGTGTGGCTAAGAAAAAATACCCTTTTCTGGACACTCCACAATTGACCAGTGTAGTCTGAAGTTTCACAAATAGTCAAAATGATGTTGTCTCTCTTCCAGCTGGTTTACCACGCACTGCAGCTGCTGGCCTATACGGCCCTGGGCATTTTAATCATGAGGCTGAAGCTCTTCTTGACACCACACATGTGCGTTATGGCTTGTCTGATCTGCTCCAGACAGGTATGATGGCGGTTGGTAGTGCTTGTTGGCATTGTAGTTGCTGGTAATTTTACCCCAGCCTCTGCTGTGGAGTCGCCCTAAGAATGAGATTACCCAAAGTTCTTTAAATTATTGCAGTTAAAGGTCTCCATGGTTTTGTACTGCTTTTTTCTAAGGGTCAGGCCCAAGACGATCATTTGCTCTATTTCACTCCAGACTGAATTCATGAATGATTACTACAGATCTTTTTTTTTTTTTTAAGATTCATTTCTACATATAAGAACTTGGGTACAGGCCAGAGGTGCGGGGGGGTGAGAGGATTCACCAGAGACAGAGTGGGGAACAGAACAGGCAGATGCACTGAAGCACACTGCTGAGGGGAGCAGCGGGTGAGGCAGGAGAGGTCTGCTGCGCCCTGTGGGTCCCCTCCCTGACCAGGGATCGAACCCGTGTTGCAGTGGCTGCGGACGCTTCATAGTGCGGTCCTTAACCCACTGTGCCACCAGAGAGGGTCCGATTACTACAGATCTTGATAGAAATATTTTTTTTGCTTGTTCGGGCATTGATACACTGAGAATACCAGCAACCGATTGCAAGTTTTAAGTGCCACCTCCTTGCTGTGGATGTAGACTCAACGCTTCTCCATCACGTCACCTTTTCATGAATCAACCAGCCACAGCACGAGAGCAGTACTTCTTTTAAACTTAGCACATGTTTCCTAAGCATCTACTCTGCAATAGGAATATCTATCAGGTGGAGTGATAGATAGAAAACGTACGTGTATATACTTCAAGCCCTCAAGAATCTTGAAGTGTAGCTCTATAGACATGTAGGGGGATAATATTGAAAGAATGAGAGACACAAAGCATTTTCACTGAGATGGACTATTTGAATATAGACAAACTGAGCCACCCTCAAGTTCCCAGCAGAACACTGCTATTGTGTTAGAGGCCCTGCTTTCCCGAGGCTGACCCAGGAACAAAGCTGCCGTTGCTTTTCCTCCAAGCGGGCGATCTGGGGAAGCCTACATCTTAAGTCCCTCCTGAAGTGGGACTGGGGCCGGAGAGCTTTGCCTTGCCCTTTTGGGCTGACTTCACAGCCACAGGGGGGCCTATTTCTGGAAGCATTTTTTTGCTCTCTATAGTCTTTGTTCCTGGCTATTTTTCCATAGGATAATTAGTCCTTCATCTGAGACTTTATCATAGGATAACTAATCCTTTACCTGGAAGACTGAGTCTTTTCTGGCGACAGTTTTGTTTCTTTAGAGAAACAACTTGATGACAAAGCTGGCTAAGCAGAGACAGGAGCTCCCAGCTTCAGAAATAGTTCCTGCATGTCTGGGGAATATGCACTTTATCACATTTTAAAAGCTGGGCCGTAGAGGATGGGAATAACGTTTCCCTACTGGGTATGTTCTACTTTGTGCCAACAATGACCAGCGTGTTCTTAATTTGGTTTCAGCTGTTTGGATGGCTCTTTTGCAAAGTACATCCTGGTGCAGTTGTGTTTGCTGTCTTAGCAGCCATGTCAGTCCAAGGTTCAGCAAATCTGCAAACCCAGTGGAATATTGTAGGGGAGTTCAGCAACTTGCCTCAAGAAGAGCTTATAGAATGGATCAAATATAGTACTAAACCAGGTAAAAAAAAATAGTGATAACATTTAGCTAATGTTTTCCTTTTGATTTTATATACTACTGCAACTTCCGAAGCTCCAGTTAATTCTATCGTTCTTCCTCTTTCTGAGTGGGCTGTGTCTCAATTATCTAGGCAAAACAGATGTCAATCAGACTCAAATTGTTTGCAAAGACAATGTTATACAGTTTTTGTTTTAGTATCTTACTTTGTTGTTTTCCATAAATTTTAATTTTTCAATGTTTACAGTTTTACACGCCACATTTAATTTGTTACGTTTATTTCCTTAATGAATTTTTAATCTTAGTCCTTCCCATCCCTTCTCGAAATGAACTCATAAAATGTGATATTTATTCCTTCGTGGAAAGGGAGACTGTGTGATACGTGTTGTCACTGACTAAATGAATAATAAGTTAGCCTCCAAATCTCCTTGTGCTGTGAAACTTTCCCCAGGCCGTTTGGTACATCTTTTCCTACAGTTAAGAAAGATTTTTAGGATATTAAAAATACCAGCATCCAAACTCTTCAATGTGAGATGAGACTGTCTCCTTGGGGAAATTGTCACCTCAGTTCTGGCTGTCGCTGACAGCCTCTCTATCAGCCAGATTCACGCACCTTCTGCCGCTGAATTTTAGTTTTTTAAAGATGTATTTATTTGTGTGCACAAGAGCTGGGGTTACCGGCCAGAGTCATGGGAGGTGAGAGGATTCACCAGAGACAGAGTGGGGAGCAGAACAAGCAGATCGACTGAAACACACAGCTGAGGGGAGCAGTGGGGAGGCAGGAGAGGTCTGCTGCGCCCTGTGGTCTCCTCCCTGGCTGGGGGTCGAACTCGCACTGCTGTGGCTGCAGATGCTTCACAGTGCAGCTCTCAACCCGCTGCACCACCAGGGAGGCCCCAGTGCCATTGACTTTTTAAGTCATGAAACTCTCTGGCTCAGGTTTTTGCACCTATAAAATATTTGAGTTGACTGAAAGGAGACCGTCTATGACGCAGCGACTGTCTCTGACCCGCAGACGCCGTGTTCGCGGGAGCCATGCCCACGATGGCGAGTGTGAAGCTGTCGGCGCTCCGACCCATCGTGAATCACCCGCACTACGAAGATGCAGGTTTGAGGTCAGTACCCAGCTGTCACGTTGTTGAAAAGAAGAGTCTAGAACTGATAGGCAGCGCGTGAGAGAACCAGCAAAGTTGAAAGTTGTGAGCAGTGTTTTTTTTTTAACCCCTTTTTATTTCTTGATTTTTAAATATGTATTTATTCCATCCTCCTTCATCTTTGTACCATGGAGGATTTCCCCATGAAATTCACACCACAATTCACCCATGCTCTACCACCAGAGTCCCTTGTGTTCTTCCCACCCTGTCCTGGTCCTTCTTCCTCCCCAGGAGGGTTTTTAAACAGGTTTGTTGAACTGGGGTCTTCAGAGTTAGGAAAGGGGCTGTGCTGACATGAGCCTGCTAAGATACAGGATGCTTAGACTCTAGAGCAGGGAAACTACGACTTTTGGGTTTTCTTCTCTACCAGGCAGCAAAAAGAAATCACCCCACAGCAGTTTTCTCCTGATTAACCTGACACCCACATACCCAGGTGTGTTACGAAAGGGGGGCCTGACATGCTCCCGAGGGCACGTCCTTCTGTGGTGCTCATTAGGGTTTTCTTACAGGCCGTTTTCCTTGAATTCTGAGGAATCAGTTGAATTGGAATCCCCACTCAAAAAGGATTTTTTCTGGCTTTCATCCAAATAGTCTGTTAGAATGACCTTGTTTTTTGGTTTTTGACTTTTTCATGGCATAGTCTTGTATTCTCTTAGTAAAGGAAATAAATCTAATTTTCATGCAATTCTAAACTCTTCATATTCTAAGATACTGGGTGAATCCTATTAATACTTTTTTGCATAATAGTAGGGCGTGTATTTAATACATCAGAATGTTTCTCATTAAAAAATTAATTACAAAAAAAAAATTACAGCTAATTTTCCAGAGCAATTGTGTTGAATAGTTTAGCTTTTTTTTTTTTTTTTTATATTTATTTACTTATGCAAGAACTGGGGTACAGGCCAGGGGGGAGAGGATTCACCAGAGACAGAGCAGGGAGCAGAACAGATGGACTGAAACANTTTTCCAGAGCAATTGTGTTGAATAGTTTAGCTTTTTTTTTTTTTTTTTATATTTATTTACTTATGCAAGAACTGGGGTACAGGCCAGGGGTGAGAGGATTCACCAGAGACAGAGCAGGGAGCAGAACAGATGGACTGAAACACACTGCTGAGGGAGGGGAGCAGCGGTGAGGCAGGAGAGGTCTGCTGCATCATGTGGGTCCCCTCCCTGGCTGGGGATTGAACTCGTGTTGCAGCGGCTTGCGGAATGGCTTGACCTGTGTCAAGCTGTGTCTTCAGTACTTATGTAACCAGGGAGGCCTCGGTTTAGACTTTTTTCCCTTAATCTAGGAATCAAATGGAAAGCCATTTAATGTGAATTATTGTTGGAGTCACAGTTGGGCCTGTTCTCGCTTTAAAGCAGCCCCGTAGCAGGCTGTGTAGCTCACCCCACCCACATGCACAGCGCCTTACTCTTGTTTGTGGTAGACCGCTAAAGAATTTAAAGCAAAAGCAAGCAGAGAAAGACCCCAGGTGTGGAAATGAAGGGCTGCATGCAACCAAGCCTCTTCTCCCAGGACTCTTGGCTACTTCTGCCTTTTCCCTCTGACCTCCTTGATGCCCCTGAATAGAACCATTGTAAAGAATGTTCTCATGACTGGGTTCTTCTCTGTTGTCTTCTTCTAGTCCCATTCAGTGCTTTCTTCCAAATAGGTTGATCACATCCTTTAATCTTCAAAATCTGCCAATTGTTTTTCTTTAAAGAGCCCGAACAAAAATAGTATACTCAATGTATAGTCGAAAAGCAGCTGAAGAAGTGAAGCAAGAATTAATAAAGTTGCAAGTGAATTATTACATTCTCGAAGAGTCGTGGTGTATAAGGAGATCCAAGTGAGTATTCCACACGGGTAATATGTTATATTCATTTTTTTAAAAAAAATATTTATTTATGCATACAAGAACTGGGTTACAGGCCAGAGGTGCGGGGGGGTAAGGGAGTCACCAGAGACAGAGTGGGGAGCAGAACGTTCTGATCGACTGAAACACACTGCTGAGGGGAGCAGCGGGTCAGGCAGGAGAGGTCTGCTGCGCCATGTTGGTCCCCTCCCTGGCCAGCAGCAGGGCTCGAACTCAGGCTTCAGGGACTGCGGTTTGCTTCACAGTGCGTTGCTTAACCCACTGCACCACCGGGAAGGCCCCAATATGTTGTATTCATAAAACATGAGAAGCTAACTCGGTCTCGTATCAGTGCTTTAATATTACTATTACAAGATGCATATAACACGTAGTAAAATTATAACACGTATGGAAAATGTTTTAGAGAATTGTCTAAACTGGAATGTTTTCTTCTTTTCTGGTTCTTATGAACATTTGTTTTTTTAATAATGCTCTGTACATTCATGCTTCCTTAAAGATACCATATTGGTGCAGATAATATTTCGATGGTTACGTCTTTCTTTCAAAAGACTTGCAGGGCCTGAAATGAAATAGTGGAGGAGAGAGTCAAGGTGAAGCCGCTTGACAGCTATAGGCCTCCTCGGTCCAGCTGCATTTCTGAGATACTGAAGTGTTCTAAGGTGTTCTGTGCCACACCACTTCCTGTATCTGGGACCCCCTCTCCGCATCAAATTAGAGCAAAACCTCTTTCTCGCTGTTTCACATCTTATTTGAATGGGAAAATAATTGACTTTAACATGACCCACATTCTCTTGAGTTTATCGTTTGAAAAAGCATCTCCCAGAGTTCACGAAGCAGCGTATAGCCACAAGAATAGGCAGGATCTTGGGAGCAAGTGTGAATTCTGAAGTTGACCGTGTAGAAGTGTGCACCAGGGCGGCTGGACGGTGGCTGACAGGGGCCTGCTGTTGAAATGCCAAGCGATTCGCTCCGGGAGGAGCACATACCTGAGCCGTCTCGTCAGAGATCAAGGATCTTTCACAGGGTGTGGCTGCTTTTCAGAGTCTCACTGCTCTTTGACAGCGGCCTCCAGGACTTCGCTGTGTCTGTGGCTTTGTCAGTCTCACTCACCAGGTTTTGCCAAGATACACAAAGGTGTCAAAACTGGGGCGCAGAGTGCCCTGTGATACAGTGGCCGTACAGTGCTGCCCACAGGGAAATTAAGATGGTTATGACGATGGGGTGATTTCCTATGCTACTCCCCAACTGACTTTAACTAGAAAATGTTAGTTTCATGATTATAATTTAAAAAGTTCTTTTTTTTAAAGATTTATTTATTTATGCATACAAGAGCTGGGGTACAGACCAGAGGTGCGGGGGTGGGGTGGGGTGAGAAGATTCACTGGAGACAGAATGGGGAGAAGAACAGGCAGATCGACAGAAACACACTGCTGAGGGGAGCAGTGTGCGAGGCAGGAGAGGTCTGCTGCACCATGTGGGTCACTCCCTGGCTGGGAATCGAACTCGTGCTGCAGTGGCTGTGGATGCTTCACAATGCGGTGCTTAACCCGCTGCGCCACCAGGGAGGCGCCAATATAATTTAAAAAGTTCTTAAAGTCCTTATGAACATATATGTACTTCATAGGCTCTCCCTTAGTTTACTTGGCATTTAAAGTATATTAGAAAAGGCCTAAGCGTCTCTTGTAACAGGTTTACGAGGACACTGTGAGAAGCAAGCGGTGTTTTGACCTGGGGCTGGGCATCCTGCCTGCTCCCTGCCAGCACTGGACCTTCTTCATGGTCTTGGCCTCACTCTCCAGTTCATTTATGCCAACCCAAGACACCTGAACTCCAGCAGAGAGACCACCTTTCATGACCTTTTATCCACAAACCCTAACGAGTAACCTTCGCTGAAGAGTCTTCATTTTCCCCAGCCCCTTGGGTTTTAGAAGCATGAAAACTACAGAGACCGTTGTGTTTCGTGTTCTAATGCATTGGCCACACTCCTTGGCCCTGCATAACTGCAGTTACAAGTTTCATGTTCTCGTGTGTTGAGTACGGGGGTTTTTTGTACACAAGAAAGGATGAAAAGACAAGGTTAGGAAGCATGGCAATTAATCTTGCAAATTAACCATCTTCCCATCATCTCCATTTAGAGCTCATGTGCAGGCACCAAGATTTAGGGGTAACGTGGGCTATGTGCTGGGTTTCCCATCTGCACCGGGACCTTCTTTGCTGGGTTTGTTCCAGCAGAAGTGGCGCGGGAGGAAGCTAAGGACATGATTCTCTCTCATCTGTTGCCCCCACTCAGTGAATAAAACAACCTTCTCCATCTATGTAATATTGAAACTAGACATTAATATTCTCAGGGAACCAAGTGGGGAAACGACTAGGAGAGGAAAGGGAAGAAAGACCAATAGTTAGTGCTGACATTTGCTATAAAAACTGAATTATTGGGCAGATGTTTCTCCCCCAGCTGGGATCCTACTTATCACCTTGGCCTTCGCTTTTCAATGCAGTTATGCCAGCCTGAAATACCTACAGGTTACTGGAAAAGAAAAATATGTCAGTGCAGGAAGCAGTGGGGAGCACAAACAGCAGATAAAAGGGGGAGATGGACGAATATTGCTCTTGAGCTTTCCCTGTGCCTGACACATTGGTCAGTGCTATGTTTATGCGATCTCATTTACATGTGGCTTAATTGTGTGGTTTGATTGTTCCTTAAATACTTGACACCCTGTGTTCAAATACAAGTGCTAAGATACACTCAAATGCAAGTGGTAGATGAGTTTTTAATTAACTGCTCCTTTATTCTAAGTTCTCTGCTTTCTTTCTCATTAATTCCAATAATAGAGTTGACATAAAATTAAAATAAATGAATTCAGAAGGAAACCCTTTAGATTTTCACTAGTGCTATTTAAAGTTTTAGCTGGCTGGCCTGGGAAGCTTCAGGAAACAGATAAGGACCAAAAAATGTTATCCTTGGTGCTTACACAGGCTGTTTTTTCCCAAAAAGCACTTTGTAGCCCGGAGAAGAGTCCTTTTCTCTGCCCATGTCCTTTATGCTCCGCTCCACTGGCCTGTAGTGTTGCAACAGTTTGATCTTGACATGTGCAAGAAAGTCAAAGGCAGAAAACCCAAGTCTGGTCTTACGCCCGCATGTATGTTAGTAGACCCTAGCGTCAAAAAAGCGTGCAACACACGTGCACCAAATCACTCTTCCTGGGCACAATCTTCAGGAAAACCTTTCTGGGAGATAATCTGATCGAGGCAAAGTAAAAGTTACATTTTTCTTTGACACGGTGGTTGTGCTCCTTCTGGAAGTTTACCTTGCCGAAAGGTAAAGGCACAAAAAATGTTTCTAACAGCGTGGTATTATATAGCAGCAAGTGGGGAACCATTGAGATACTCATCCATAATGCAGTAAAAAGTACATATTATAATAGAAAGTATTTAAAAAGAATAAAGTAGATTTTTATGTACTCAGGTGCAAAAATGACCACATCGTATGATTAAGTGATTTCATTTTAGAATGAAAATAAGAACCCATATATATATTTTTTTTTCGAAAAGCAATTCACTTTATTTTTTTTTTATTAATTATATTTGACATCATTTGTAGTCCCCAGGGAGTACCCACCACCATTTCACCCGTGCACCATCACCTCAGTCCCTTGTGCAC
>JAGFMF010011801.1:0-11317 GCA_019455555.1 Galemys pyrenaicus | reverse complement strand
TCTTTTGTTAGGTTGATTCCCAGGTATTTGATTTTCTTGGTTTCAATTGTAAAGGGTATATTTTTCTTGATTTCTTCTTCTTCGGATTGGTTGTTTGTAGCATATATATATATATATTAAAGATTTATTTATTTATACATACAAGCACTGGGGTATAGGCCAGAGGTGAGGGCGGTGAGAGGATTCACCAGAGACAGAGCGGGGAGCAGAACAGGCAGACTGACTGAAACACACTACTGAGGGGAGCAGCAGGCGAGGCAGGAGAGGTCTGCTGCGCCCTGTGGGTCCCCTCCCTGGCCAGAGGCAGGGATCACACTCGCGCTGCAGTGGCTGAGGATGCTTCATATTACGTTGCTTAACCCACTGCGCCACTAGGGAGGCCCCAAGAACCCATATATTTTAATATGTTCATCCTTCAACTAGTGTGACCTGTGTGAACATGGATAAAAAGTTTCAGCGTCTTACATGCTGGAATGTTTACAGATGTCACCTCTGAGAAATAGCAGTGGAGGTGGCAGTGGCTTGCATTGTTCTGTATCTTAACACTGTTGGGATTACGGCTTACCCCCACCAGGAGGAGTTAGTAAGGAGGAGAAGCACGTGCATTCCCATTGCCCTTGCCTCATGTCGTGGGGAGTTTCAGGGTATGGCACAAGTAAAACTGCCTTCCCATAAAAAACGAAGCAGCTATGACAGAACACACAGTTTTCAGTTCTCTATATTTTTTTCCCTGTTTTTCTTAAATTTCCCAAAAGTCACATGGAAATGGTGAACCGTTAACAGCTACAAAATGCTCCTTTACTTGAAATAAATGTTAGCATTTTCTTGAACGTATTTGGGCAAGTAGCATAAAATACGGATTTCACTTATGCCATTCTTTATATAAAGGTAATGTTTTTAAGACTTAATGGCACATAGTTAATAGGTGAGTTTAACACTACCTAAGATTTTCTTTAAATTGTCTCAGACTAAAATACAGTTCATGGGAAGTGCATAACTGTGAGGTCAGTGTGATTGCCAGTTACCTTTTTAAAAATCAGTATAATGTGGTGGCACACAGCTGTCCAGTGTTTCCTCTCACCAGAGTGGATCTGAGGCTGAATGAACTCTCCAGAACCACATCCTCAATAAGTAGCTCAGGCAGGATTTAACCAACATCTCTCCTGCCCCACCACCTGAATTCATGTATTCGTTCCGGTTGTTTCTTTCTAGTAACCTTTGCTGCACTAATCTTTTTCTGAAGAAAATTTATGACAGCTTACCTAAATATAAGTAACTGTGATAGGATTTTTTTAAAAAATGGTAAAACGTGAAATAAGACATAGCTTGTTCCCTGTCTGCCATTCTGTAGGTAGTACATTCGTTTTCACCTGCACATTGATTTTTCTAGGCCTGGCTGCAGTATGCCTGAAATCTGGGATGTGGAAGATCCTGCTAATGCTGGGAAGCCGCCCTTATGTAACCTCTTGGTGAAGGAGTCCAAGCCTCACTTCACCACTGTGTTCCAGAACAGTGTTTACAAAGTCTTGGAAGTTATAGAAGAATGACCGCTGCCTTTGAAGAGAACATCAGTAATGGTTTTCCCATTTTGCTAATAAGTGATGGGTTGTTTTTAATTCGAATCCCAAAACCTTTTATAGGTGACTGTTTTCAAATCAAAAACGTGTCATTTTGTCCTTGGGATGTCATGCTGGTCGTAAAGGTCCTTCTACTTTGAGCAATTGGTTACTGTTTCGATGTGCCCTTACAATTTGCTATGCAAATGAGTATGTGCTTGTACTTGACTTAAACATTTGTGCGTAAGTGAGCAAAGCTACCTGTATGCAAAAGTCCAGTGACAAAGATGCTCTGGAACTAGTGTGTTCTGAACGCTTGTGGGGCCTGCTGGCCCCCTGCTTCTCTCTCTGCTTCTTGCCCCCCCTTGTCTTTGGAGCATCGGTGATGGTTGCAAGCCCCACGGTGATGCAGCCCCTGTCATCGATCAGCCAGTTAGGATAGGTGGGCACACCTGGGTGTTTGCTGTGGAGAATTAGCTGTGCTTCTTCACGTTCCTTTTGTTCTCTGTTGCTCTTGTTAATAAAGCGCTTCCTGCCCTTGGCTAACCCAAGCTCTTGGATCTGTGGTCAGGACCTAGTTCCTTTACCAACCATGAGCATTAAAGCTTCTCCTCTCTCTCCCGCTCCTCCCACATTCTTTGTTGAATAAGTGTTATTTACTCATTTACTTGCTCATCAAGAACTTATTCTTGGTGGAAGGAAATTTAATGGCAACGGTATATTTTTCTCATTTTTAGAATTATTGAAATGTTTATATTTTAATACCTTTTAAACGACATTAAAATTTTTCATGTTTTAACTTGAGTGTTAAGGAAAACTATTTTGAACAATTGTAAATCTAGTGCATCCAGAAACTAATGTATATTGAATAGACTTAACTTACAGTGGAACAGTAGATTATATAGTATGTGGTCATTTTTCTATTCTGTTAAGCTACGATAAAACAGGACTGATTTTCTGTCAGAAAAGTAAATAAATAATGATAACTTGATGAAGTTTTTTATATTTTACTTTTAAAATGACCTGTCTTGTAATAAGACAAAGCCTTAATTAAGCCTTAATTAAGCTAATTTTGGTTCCAAAAGCAATCATTTCCTTATGAGAGCTGTCTTGAGTCTTCCTTTTTATTTTTTTTCCCTTCCCGTTTATTTTTATTCTGAAAAACTGTCCTAGCATGGACTTTTGTTTCTTAGAAGTTAATTTGTAAGAAATAAGACTCTTTAAAATAGCGACTCTTCCTCGTTTTGAGCAATGGCTGAGGACTTTACACTGAGCAGACCGCGGCACTGGCAGACGACCCTTTTAATTATTCAGTGTTCTCTCTGTTAACCGCAGGCAGAGTAACCTCCTTGTGGACTGTCCTTGAGACCTGAGACCTCAGGGGCGATTTCCAGTGCCCTCCTGGGAGCCACTGAAGAGCTGTTCTCTTCCCGCCTTCTCACCAGAGTCCAAGGACAAGCCCGGTCTGGGGGAAGGAAGCACTAGCTTGCACAGAGCAGAGGCTGCAAAGACAGCACTGGCCTGGCGGCGCTCTCTGCCTGGAGCTCGCTCTCCCTGGAGCCTCCTTTCCAGGGACGCCCTGAGGTTCTGTGTGTGTCTTCGCTTCCCATCCTCCTCCTCCTTGCCTGCCTGCCCCCCGCCCCCACCGTTTTTTGCCCGTTTCAGAAAACCCAAAGCAGCTGGAGAGTGGGTTATAGCAGAATCAGGAACGACAGGAAGAGCCACTTAGGAAGGCTTCCTCAGGGTCGCGGTGGAGGAGCAGGCCTGCGTTCAGCTCCATCTGTGGTTTTCCCCCTCACCCAGCTGTGGCTGATTTGTACATCCAGAAGTTACATTTAAGGAAAAAAGAAAGCATACTTTTAGAGTTACCCTCTATTCTGTCCACCCGCCAATAATTCCTGTCCTGATAAGTTCACATGTAATGGTTGGAAATGCTGTACGGGAAGAACGGTAAAATACTCTTAGAATTGTTTCATATTCCTGGAAAAGTTGAAAGTCAGATTAGAGTAGTAGTGGGCTCGTTATCCATGACAAAGCAGTATTAAAACTCAGTATTTTATGCATTTAAATATATGTTTGCTGTCGTGTAAGGAGATAATGATGGGCAAGGAGATGAAAACAGCTGTTGTTACGACAGGAAAAACAGATTTGGGACAGTCGTTCCATCACAAGATCAGTCTCTAAAAAGGCTCGGCAGAAAAAGCGTAGTGTTAAACTAGGGCAGTAATACTGAAGAAAATGGAAGGGTGTGTCAGGAACAAGTGATACCGCGTAGGAGTATTGTATTTTTATGAATTTTTTGCTAGTTGTTTACATGTACTATGTATGTCAAATAAAAAAGAGAATGAAAAATGTGCAATGTGCTTTTTTATTGTTTTTATTGTCACCGTGACTACAAATGGGTCTGGCCTCATTCGGTAGTCTGATAACCATGAAATGATTTGTGGCCAATTGTGTTCTTGGATCACGGGAAGAATTGCAGTGGTTGGGTCCAGGGAGCTAGTTGGTGCTCCCCCCTCTGTTCGTGGCAGAGGTATTGGGGTTACCCGTACTTCTCTTACATTTATGGCATTGCCACTTATACTACTTGATCATTTGTATCATGAGACACATTCAGTAAAGCCTTAGTTTGGAGGTCATTCCAGAGTTGCTGAGATCTTTTTCTCACACTTTAAACCACAGTGGGGACTCATTACATTTCCTAAAATATAACTCCACGATTTTGCTTAATACAGACATCAACTTTTATTTTTCAGTTTTCGTCTACTTGAAGGAGAGTCAGTTTAGCTTAGCTCAAGCCTATACCTGTATAATTCCTTAGCAGTGACACCCTCGTTCTGTGACATCCCTGAGGAATAAAGTGACCCAGGACGGTTGCTCTAAGTGAGTGTTTATCAGCCTCACTTGCAGGCCTTGCTAACGCCACTGTGCCCCACACAGGTTTCCCATTCTGTAGGCTGTGACCCTGATATCATGGTTTCAGGAGGTGGAACCTTCTGGAGGTGATCAGGTGGTGAGTGTGGAACCCTCGTCAATGATATTAGTACCATTTCCTGGGCTTCTCACCGTGTGAGAGCAGGTAATTAGAGGCAATTACCTGGGCTCTTCACCGTGTGAGAGGAGAGATGCTGTCTGTGAAGCAGAAAGTGGGCTCTTTCCAGGCACCAATAAGCTAGCACCTTGGTCATGGACTTCAGCATCAAGAACAGAGGAATAAATCTGTTTTTGTAAAGTAGATGAAGGATGTTCATGCTTTTGCAAGGTGGGCCCCTGGCTCTCACCTGCAGCCTTGCAAGCCATTGGGGTCCGGCTCGGAGCAGAGGCCTGAGTGGTGGCACCTGGGGCGTGGGGGTGAGCGTGCCTGAGTGGGCCCACCTGACCCTGGAGGCTGACGATATAAGGGCGGGGTCACAGTGGGCGAGTGCGGCAGAGGCCGCAGAAGACCGTGACCGGACGGAGCGTGGTGGAGAGCGCCAGCGAGCCCCAGCAAGCTGGAGAGCTTAAAGATTCGCCTGGGTAAGGAAGCACCCGCAGCCAATGCCCTCCGGCCCCCCGCTTGCCCTGCATCTGGGTCAGTACTAAAAAATGGTCAGAAATATCTTTAAAAGCCACCAAGCCTCCAGGACTCTGCCCGGCCCTCCCTGCCCCGCGGCCTGCACTACAGCCGGCATCTTTCCAAAGATGGCTGTGCAGACTGGTGTGGCGCCCTCACAGCCCTTGGCAGGGGTGAGGGGAGGCGGCCGCAAGTAAGCAGGGCTCAGGGCGGCCAGAGGGGAGGTGTCCAAGAGCCCAGCAGACAAACAAACGTGGTGCCAAGGTTGGGAGCCCGAGCGGTTAACGAGCTGCTGAGAGGTGCTGAGGGAGGCCCGTGGGTGTCAAGTCACCCGCGTTCTCGTTCTCGGCTCACTGCTGGGTCAGGGTCAGGGGCCGAGGCGGCGTCCTCGGGCTGGTGGGAACGGGGCCTCTGGCTGGAGCACAGGAGAAGGCCGGGAATCCGCGGGCCCCGGCTGTGAGGTGGTGCTGAGTGAGCAGCAGCTCCCAGTATGAGTGAGGCCGCGGGGCGCGGGGCCCTCAGCTGGCGCCAGTAACCCTCGCTCACCCTTAGGTGAATTTCCGGCAGTTGTATTTGATTTGCTTCTGTGGTCACGGATGCAGTGTTCGTAATGACCATGGAAACCTGTGTGTAGACTAGCGTGAAAACCCAGAGCGGCGGGTGTGGGTGACTGAAACCTGCTCCCTGCACCTTTGGCCTCCGCGGCTGTCGCCGGCGGCACTGAGGGCCGAGGAGCTGGGAGCGTGGGCTGGGGGGGCGTGGGGGGGGGCAAGTGATGGTGGAACGTGGGGTGTGGTGGGCACAGGTGGCCACACCTGAGCCAGGACGCTGAGCCCATAGGGTGCCGGGAAGACCAAACAGGGAGCACCTTGGAGCAGTTATGAGAGAGGATGAGCAACATGGAAGGGGCCCTGGCAGAAGCCCAGAGAGCGCAAGGAGAGCGTAAATGTTCCCTGGGCTGAGTCCTCCTACCTGCCTGACCCAGCCTGCCTGCACAGGTAGTCTACCCCCAGGGGGCCACGTGGGGGAGGCTCCCTGGGGAGGAGGGGTTGCCTGTGGAGCCAGAGACTCCCCGGGGGGGGGGGTAGGAGGCCCCCACAGCCACGTGGCCCCTGGCCCCTGGCCCCTGCCTGCACCTGGGTAGCTCACTACTCAATGGTTAGAAAGATCTTTGAAAGCCTGGAAAAGCCACCGAAGCTCCAGGACTCTGCTTTGCCCTCCCTGCCCTACAGCCGGTATGTTCTGAGGATGGCTCTGCAGACTGGTGTGGCGCCCTCACAGCCCTTGGCAGGGATGAGGGGAGGCGGCCGCAAGTAAGCAGGGCTCAGGGCGGCCAGAGGGGAGGTGTCCAAGAGCCCAGCAGACAAACGTGGTGCCAATGTTGAGAGCCTGAGAGGTGCTGAGGGAGGCCCGTGGGTGTCAAGTCACCCGAGTTCTCGGCTCATTGCTGGGTCAGGGTCAGGGGTTGAGGCGGCCGCCCTCGGGTGAGCACAGGAAAGGCCGGGAATCCCCGGCCCCTGGCTGTGAGGTGCTGAGTGAGCAGCAGCTCCCAGTATGAGCGAGGCCGCGGGGCGCGGGGCCCTCAGCTGGCGCCAGTAACCCTCGCTCACCCTTTTGTGAACTGAGCTTAGTTGTGCTTCGGTGAACTGGTTTCAGTTGCATTCGACTTACCTGTGCGGTGTGGTTAAGCATTGATGACCATGGAAACCTGTGTGTAGACTAGTGTGAAAACCCAGAGCGGCGGGTGTGGGTGACTGAAACCTGCTCCCTGCACCTTTGGTCTCCGCAGCTGCCGCCGGCGGCACTGAGGGCCAAGGAGCTGGGAGCGTGGGCTGGGGGGGCAAGTGATGGTGGAACGTGGGGTGTGGTGTGGCGGGCACAGGTGGCCACACCTGAGCCAGGATGCTCAGCCCATAAGGGGCCAAACAGGGAGCGCCTTGGAGAAGGCTACGAGAGGATGAGCAACAGGAGAAGGGAGACCACCCCGGAGAGCCAGAGAGCTCAGGAAAGCCTCAGTACTCCCTGAGGCCAAGTCCTCCTACCCTCCTGACCCACCCTGCTTGCCAGGGAGCCCAGATTCCCTGGGGGTTAGCACACCCCCACAGTCACGTAGCCCCCTGCCTGACCCGCACCCTCCTAGCTCAGTACAAAATGGTTAGAAAGTTGTTGAATACCCTGTAAAAGCCACCAAAGCTGCAGGACTCTGCCTGGCCCTTCCTCCCGGCGGCCTGCACTGCAGCCAGCATCCTTCCGAGGATGACTCCGCGGACTGGTGTGGGCCCTCCCAGCCCGTGGAGGGAGTAGGGGTGGCGGCTGCAGGTGTGTAGTGCTCATCTGGGCCTCTCTGGGCAGCACCTGGGTCCATGGAGCCTTCCACAGGCCCCAGCTCAGGGGGAAGGCACTGGACAGACCTGGTGCCTGCTTGGGGCAGGGTGGGGCTGGGCTGTGTGCTCCTCCACAGCGCTGCAGAGGGAGTCAGGACAAGCTGGAGGGCCCTGCTGGCGGCCCAAATCCAGGAGTTTGAGAAGAGCTAAAGACTGCAGGAGCACAGGAGGTGGACTAGGCCCAGGAGATGCAGGAAAGACCTCAGGGGAGGAAGAGACGGCATGTGAGCTCCAGCCCACGACCCCTGAGGCAGAAGGAGCCTTCTGCTGAAGGTCTTGCTCCAGGGGATGAGAGGACCACTCAGCCTCTGAAAGCCTACCCCAGTTCCCCTGAACTGGTAGTTATGTATGGGGCCCTGGGGATGGGGGGGTCGTGTGGACACCAGGAGTTCAAGGGGCAGGCAGTGGGCCTCTGTGGCCCACAGCAGCCTTATGTGAGGTTCTCTGCAGCCAGGCAGAGGAGAGGTATCTAAACCACCTGGGAAGATCTGGCAAAAACAGTTGCAAGGTTGGGAGCCCTAAGTGGATGAGGCCCTGAGAGGTTCCTAGAGAAGGCACATGAGTCTCACAATCGCCTGAGATTCCCAGTTCACTGCTGAACAAGGGAGAGGGGCTGAGGCACCTGTCTTCTGGAGGGAGGGGATGGGATGGGCTGGGGAACGTGTTTGGCTGCAACAGCAGCTGGGGAAGGCCAGGTTGCCTGTTGGCTCCTGGATGTGGTTGCAGGACCGAGAGTGAGTCATGGTTTCCCTTCACAGAGCAAGACCTTCAGCAGACAAGGTCGGTTGTCAAATGGGGCCAATGACCATCTTATCTCCTCACCCATCATGTATTTTTTTTCTGGCTGGGGAATTGGGCCAGTGATTTATTTTGTGTTGGTGTTTTTCAGTAATAGCCTTTCATTTCGTGGATCATGGAGGCAGAGGTGATAATCACCATGGAAACCTGTGTGTAGATGACAGTGAAAACCCAGAGCGGTGGGTTGTGGGGTGAAGGAAAACTATTCATGGCGCCGTTGGCCTCCGCGGCTGTCACCTACGGCACTGGAGGCAGAGGAGCGCTTGGGAGCGCGGGCTCGGGGTGGGCGAGTGATGTGGTTCCGGGGTGTGGTGTTGGCAGGCACAGGTGGTCACACCTGAGCCAGGACGCGCAGCACATCAGGGCGCTGGGCAAGACCAAACAGTGGTGCTTGGAGCAGGACGTGAGAGGGGATGAGAGGAGACCACCCAGAACTCGGAGCTCAAGGAGAGAGGAAGTACTGCCGGGCTGAGACCTCCTTCCCTCCTGACCTAGGCGCTCACCCAGGGAACAGGCCTGGGCACCAGCCAGGACACCTGTCCAGGTAGGCTGCCCAGGGCCCCCCCCTAGTGTCCAGAGATTCGGCCGAGGGTAGGAGGCCCCCACAGCCAAGGCACCTGGCCTCCCTGCCTCCCGGGACCTGGTCACTCGCTACAGAAAGGCTACAAAATTTTCCAGGTGCCTGGGAGAGCCACCGAGGGCTCCAGGACTGGCCCTGCCCTCTCTGCCCAAGGGCCTGCACCACAGTGGGCCTGGTTCTATGGTTCTGCAGGGTGATTCAAAGCAGGCTGGTATGGGCCCTCCAAAGGCCTTGGCAGGGAGTGAGTAGGGGGAGTGGGTGTGCAGTGCTCAGTGCAGGCAGATGGGAGGTCTGCAGAAAGCCCAGTACGCGAGACAAACAGGGTGCCAAGGTTGGAGCCCCGAGTGGCTGAGCCGCTGAGAGGTGCCGAAGGAGGCACGTGAGTGTCAAAGTTGCCCGAGTTCTCGACTCACTGCTGAATGGGGGTGAGGGGCAGAGGCAGCCGCCCTCAGGGTGGGTGGGAACGTGGCCTCTGGCTGGAGCACGTGGATGGGAGGCAGGGAATCCCCAGCCTCCGGCTGTACAGTGGTGCTGAGGGTGGTGCAGAGTGAGCAGCGGCTCCCAGTACAAGCAAGGGCGTGGGGTCGTCAGAGCTGGTGCAGTAACTGTCGTTCACCCTTAGGTGACCTGGCTTAGTTGTATTTGAATGGTTTTCAGGTGTATTCGATTTTCTTGTGTCACAGTTGCAGTGTTGTTCTCCACGGAAACTGTGTAGATGAGTGTGAAACCCAGAGCGGTGGGTTGTACGGTAAAAAATCTAAGTTGCACCATTGGCCTCTGTGGCTGTCGCCATGGCATGGAAGGCAGAGAAGTGGGGAGTGTGGGCTGGGGTGGCAAGTGATGGTGGAAGGTGGGGTGTGGTATGGTGGGCACAGGTGGAGAGCCAAGATGCTGAGCCCATAAGGGTGCCGGGGAGACCATACAGGGGAGCACCTTGGCAAAGGCGACGAGAGGATGAGCAGCGTGTAGAGGGGACCATGCCAGAAGGCCAGAGAGCTCAGGGAAGAGAAAATACTATTCCCTGAGTCTAAGACCTCCTTCCCTATGACCCATGCTGCTTGCCAGGGTCCCAGAAATTCAGCAGGAGTTGGGAGACCCTGCAGCCACCTGACCCCTGCCTGTCCTGCACCTTGTCCCACAGTGCTGCAGAGGGAGCCAGGACAAGCTGGAGGGCCCTGCTGGCGGCCAAGGCAGCACCGGCCGTTCCCAAACCCAGGAGCTTCGAGAAGAGCTAAAGATGCTGCAGGAGCACAGGAGGAGGACGGGGTCCGGAGATTCAGGGAAGACCTCAGGGGAGGAGGAGACGGCATGTGAGCTCCAGCCCACGACCCCTGAGGCAGAAGGAGCCTTCTGCTGAAGGTCTTGCTCCAGGGGATGAGAGGACCACTCATCCTCTGAAAACTACCAGTTCAGGGGAACTGGGGTACGCTGATGTCCTATGTATGGGGCCCTGAGGATGGGAGGGGTCGTGTGGACACCAGGAGATCAAGGGGCAGGCAGTGGGCCTCTATGGCCCACAGCAGCCTTATGTGAGGTTCTCTGCAGCCAGGCAGAGGAGAGGTATCTAAACCACCTGAGAAGATCAGGCAAAAACGGTTGCAAGGTTGGGAGCCTTGAGTGGATGAGGCCCTGAGAGGTTCCTAGAGAAGGCACATGAGTCTCACAATTGCCTGAGATTCCCAGTTCACTGCTGAACAAGGGAGAGGGGCTGAGGCACCTGTCTTCTGGAGGGAGGGGATGGGATGGGCTGGGGAACGTGTTTGGCTACAACAGCAGCTGGGGAAGGCCAGGTTGCCTGTTGGCTCCTGGATGTGGTTGCAAGATCAAGAGCGAGTCATGGTTTCCCTTCACAGAGCTGGGCCTTCAGCAGCAGTGCTCATCAGCCGGTATTAATGATCTTGTCTTGCCACACACTTGACATTTTTGGCCGGAGGAACTGGCCTCGAGATTTATTTGGTTATTGTTTTCAATAATACTGTTATTTTGTGTGTCATGGCAGCAGAATTCCTAATCACAAAGGAAAACGTATGTAGATAACACCAAGGGGTGGGGGGGTGGATCAGCTTTGCAGAAACAATTGATCAGGGTTGGTTGTAGCATGTTTCTGTGGCTATCATATATAGTCTGAATGAATATAACCATAGGGTTATGGGAACTGGGTACTATGGGAAATGACGGGTGGAATCCTGGTATATGGAGCAAAACTGAGCAACGATGCTGAGCAAAAGGTGTATGGAAGACCAAACAGTGGAGTACCATGGTAATTGCTGCAAGGAGGACAAACAAGTCAGAAGAGGAAAATCAACATGCCAGAGCTCAAGGAAGGTAAATATTCCCTGGGAGCCCCAGCCCAGAGGGGAAGAGCCCAGAGGGGAAGAGCCCAGAGGGGAAGAGCCCAGAGGGGAAGAGCCCAGAGGGGAAGAGCCCAGAGGGGAAGAGCCCAGAG
>JAGFMF010011800.1:2157831-2193505 GCA_019455555.1 Galemys pyrenaicus | reverse complement strand
TCACAAATGAAAGAGGAGAAATTACAACAGATTCAAAAGAGATTAAAAGAATAGTCAGACAATACTATGAGCAGCTATATGCTAACAAGTTTAACAATCTAGAGGAGATGGACACGTTTTTAGAAAGATATAACCATCCAAAGCTAAACAAAGAAAAACTGGAACACTTAAACAGAACAATATCAAGTAGAGAAACTGAGGAAGTAATCAAAGCACTCCCCCAAAACAGTAACATTTTCAATGCCTGGGAGGGCTGGGAAGTAATTTAAGAGTTCAGAGGAATTCACAAGAGCCAAGTTATGGAAACAACCCAGTGCCCATCGACAGATGAGTGAATCAAGAGGATGTGCTGGACACACACGGTGGAATACTACTCAGCTATTAAAAAGGTAGACATCTGCCATGTGTAACAACATGGATGAGCCTAGAAGGTATTCTGTTCAGTGAACTTGGTCAGATGAAGAATACCACATGTGATTTCACTTATCTGATCCACACAGAATCAAACAAATGAAGAATTAAATAAAACAAAAAAAAAAACCTTTTGGACTCTAATTCCAAATAGTGGTCACTAGAAGGGAAGGGGGAAGAGGGATGAGTAAATCAGGAGAAAGGGCCAGGTACGGAAGGATGGCACTGGATGTCCAGTGCTGAACATAAGGGATGTACAGTGGTGGACACAGGGACATAAGGACATAAGGTATTGTCCAGTGGCGACATAAGGGACTATGTACAGACTGATTTTTAATGACACACCCCTGAAATCTATGCAAAGTTACAATGCAATGTTGACAAGTCAGAAAAATTATCAAAAACCAAAAAAGAATTGAGAGGAAACCCAGAGGGGGTTCCTGAGGCAGGAGGCCGCATTTTGGTGGATGCAGGAAGCTGGTGGGTGGGAGGGGTGCTAGGAAGCTTTTACCAGGACATGTGGGACATACTAGTTTGAAGTGAGCACTCAGAACAGAAAACAGAGGACTGTGGACTCAAAAGCCACGACTCAGTGCCCAAACTCACGCACAGCCTCACCCCGGACCAGGCCAGCGAGCTCAGACTCCATGGCCTCTGCGTCATTAAACACAGGAGGGTGTTCATTTTAATCCATGAATTTAGCACCCCAACTTTATTCAGCGATCGTACCTCAAAAGCTCTGTCCAGAAGGTTCTGCTCTCTTAGTTGGTTTCCTTTTGTGAAAAAAAGCTCTGATTTGACTTTGGGGTCCTTTGGTTTCAGCTGGAGAGCCTTGTCTATAGCTTCCAGGGCCTGCACAGGCAGAAATTGAAACAGAAAAAATACAGGTGAGCTAAAGAATGACGATCACAGATAAAGCTGATACCTCTCACTCTTATGGCTAAGCTGGTGCGACGAGCAACATCAAAACCCACGCTCGCTGGTTTTCTCACTGAGAAAATGCGCAGCCCTGACAGGATTGCCCCCGGTGTCCAGCTCTCCCATTCACGTTAGTGAGAGAAACGCCTGAGTCTCTTGACTCAGGTCACAAGACCCAGCTGACAGGAAGCAGTGCTGGGTGGACTCTGCCTTGGCCACGGGTCCTCCGGCGCCCCAGCAGCCTCCTCTCTGGTCCCTGCATACGCTGCCCGCCCTTCCAGGCACAGAACTCCTCATGTTCCTTTTCTTAAAACCTCACAGCGTCTCCTGGATAAGGAGCAGCACCCTCCCCCTGGTCCAGAGATCTGTGGGTCTAGCTCCCAGCGACCTCTGCAGCCGAATCTAAGTCCATGCCCTGTCCCTTTACGGCCTTCAGCTGTGGCCACAGGACCTCTGCATGTCAACAATAATTCCTACTCATGACTCAGCCTTCACATCACTGTGGAGGGGACGTGACTGCCCACACCACTCAGGTCCTCTGAGTCTATGCTCTTTGGGGACCATGTCACTCTAGCCTCTGCTGGCTTCGTGGTCACCTGTTCAATGTCCTCTCCTCCTTTAATGGAAATCCCGGGAGGACCAGGGCATCTGTTTCTTCCCAAACCACTCGACTGTGGGGGCCCACACCAGTGTCTGGGCACATGCTAGGTGTTCAGTAAATATTTTGTTGACGTGGGTCATGAATGACTGTGTACGTGACTTTTAAAAGGGAGATCGACTTTCAGAGTTGCAATACGAGGTGGCTAACCTGCCTGACGGGGCTGTTAGGGGGGTTCCACGAGAAATACACTTGAGGGTTTGCCTTTGTCCTCACAGAGTTAGCTGAAAACATTTGAGATGATATCACATGAAATCTGTAGACCAAGGAGGAGCCAAGAAAATATTATTTTAAGGGGCTATCTCAGGAGATGAGGGATATCTGCAAAAAGCATCATGAGATGGGCCATTCCCCTGCCAAGGACATTCGGGAACACTCAAACTGGAAGCCGACAGATAAGAGAGGCCCAGGCAGCCATTCCCCATAGGCAAGCCGCGCTGCGGCCCCTCACCTGGCCGTGCTGCTCGCGCTGGCTGTGGACGGCGGACAGCAGGCGGTAGCACTCAAGGCACTGGCTGTCCTCGGATACCATCTGTTGTGTTATCTTCTCGGCTTCCTGCGTCTGACCCATCACGGCCAGCACCTGGGCCTGAAACCACACCAACCTCGTCAGCGCCCTAGAGAATAAAGCGTCCCCACAGAGAGGGCCCAGGAGACACTCCCGATAAAGTGCCTGGATGGGCAGGAGGATCACAGTTTATAGGCTTTACATTTCCACTGTTAGCTTCTTTGGTTATTGCTGTTGGGTTCCTAGCACTTGGGTGTGGGGGTGGGAATGCCCAAGGTGGTCCTTGAAGTGACTTGTGGTTTTAAAAAAGTGTTGACGAAATACATCAAAAGAGAAACTACTGCCTTTGGTACCAACAGAACAGCGTATATTTATAACTTGACAAGTTGGCTTCTTGAACTAAATCGAAGGAAGAGTAATGACCCCCCAATTCATTAATTTCAGTTTGATATGGATATTGAAACTAAGATCAATTTTCCTAAATTCAATGACCATACTGTGGTGAACAAATGCTTCTGTGCTTAGGAACTATACCCACACACACGCCCACTTACACACTGAAATATGCATATGTCCATATACGTCCTTGCACGTGCGCGAGCGCACACACACACACACACCGAGGGATAGACAAATGCACAAACAATCACCATCACTGATGGAACTGGGGGCCAGGGCTTAGGCAACTCATTCACTGTTCTTGCAAATTCTTGAAAGTTCTGAATGGGGTCAAAACAGTCAGTCAAAGTGCTATAGCGCCCCCATCTGGGGGCAGTGGCAGGGCTGTTCCTGCACTGGGTCCAGTCCAGCCACCTCTCTCCCAGGCAGCAGCACCCTCTGCTGTCTGCAGCCCGTGGCCCCAGTTTTGGGAGTCCCCACTCACCAGGGCCAGGCGGAGCTCCCGCTGAGAAGGCTGTAGGGCCACGGCTTCCCGGTAGATGTGCAGGGCCTCCTCGTAGCGGCCCGTGTTGTAATACAGAGCTCCCAAGGGCGACAAGATCTCGGCCCGGCGGGCCACCTGCAGGGCACTGTTTTGAGAAAGGACAGAGGATGCTTTGTTCTAGCAGGCTCATTTGCAAAGGGTGACACCAGGCTTTCATGGGCAGCCTTGGTGGGGACTCTGCTCTAGCAAGCTCCTTGTTTCCGCAGCAAGAATGACAAGGTCACTCTCGTCACTTCGTGACAAAGGTCACAAAGCTGTGCTGACACCAGCAGGGCCCCACTGAGCTTCCACCCTTGAAACTGGGACTCAGGCCGTGGAGACCATATCCTGATGCCCGCACCATCTTTCATGGGTGTCCCTTCTTGCAAGTGCCCTTGTGGTTTGGGGTTGTGGTCCAAAGTCTCCTAAGACAATGGACTAGCTGAAGTGGAACTGAATTCCAGCCCTGCCTGGCCCAGGAGCTGACAGCAGGCAGGGCCCTGCCCTGGGACACCACCAGGAGGGCCGTCTTACTGTCTTTGGAGATGAGTGTCTGTATTGTAAGTTGGCAAACTTGGATGGTAATCTGAGGGCATGACTGTGCCTATTAACCAAAACTGGACAGGCAACGGCTAGGGCCTCGGACAGCGTATGGAGTACAGGAAAGGGGCGTTACCGTTTGTGCCATTCTTCAGCCGCGCTGTTGTCCCCCAGCGACCGGTAGAGGCGGCCCAGGTTGGCCATGGCCACGTGGTGGCTCGGGCTGTGCTGGATGGCCTGCTGGTAGTGGGCCACGGCCTTCTCTGGAGAGCCTGGAGCAGGGGGCGGGTGAGAGCAGAGCACACCTCGGCCACAAGACAACCCCCTCACCTTTCCTCTTCAGTGTTGTCGAGGCCTAGCCCCGAGGAGCCACTTCAAAACCAGCTGGTGTCGTGCTTCTCCTCACCACCGCCTCCCACTGCCCGTCACTACTCATTCCCACTTCCAAGGAAAGAAGAAAAAGAGAGAAGAACCAAAGCCCATTTCTTTTAGTGTAGTTATTTTTTTAGTCGAAGTGTTTTCTGGCCGCTGCCTCAGCAAATGTGATGTTTTGAGAGGATTAGTGATGGTTATTTATACAAGACAGTCTTGCTTCTCATTCCACACACACAAAACAAACAAAAGCTATTACTAGGAGAGTCTATGGGTCTGTCTCAATATCTACCGCAGCACAGCCCTGAGGCTCTGCTTTGAAGAGTTATCTGTCAACTACATTTAAATCAGACATTTTTACTGAAAGCGGACTTGTTTAATTGACTTTAAAAATTTATAATGCCACCGTGCATCTGTGGAAGGCAATCAATATTAAAAACACTTTCATTAAAAGATCTCTTAATTTGTGCAGGTATTTTTGGCATCATTTGCCTTTTGATGCCACTAAGCTGTCTCTTGGGATTTAAAACATATTAAAACTGGGACTTAGCCAGGCCCTGTGAGGGAAGGGGCTCACACAGGGGAGGGATACATAGCATGGACACCCCCTGGTGATCTATGGGGTGAGTGGCCACTGGCTTGGCCACAGCAACAGAATTCTCGGGAAGCGAGATCACTCAGGCCAGGCCTGCAGGCACCAGAGGTACAGGGGCCCTGGGTCGAACTGTTAGGGGGAAAGGTGGTCCTAAATGGATTATGGGTGTGTGGACTCCAACCCCCACTCCAGACCATCAGTGTTCCAGAGCCACAAATCCGATAAGATGATTATCGAAGAGTGGATCACTGGGAACTGAGGGTGGAGTTAAGCAGCCAGGTTGGCTCTAAAACCAGAGTTGAGCTTGGGGTCTTTCCTCTTACTGAGGAGCCAGCCCCCTTCCTTAGGAGCCATCTCATTCGACTCGGAGCCAGCTCTCAACGCGCCATTGCTTAGATCTGGTAGAGTATTTGTGGATTTGTATCCCCTTCTTTTTCCTTTGGTGTTATTACTATTTTATTCCCCTTTTTTCATAAAATAAAACGTGCTAATAACTTTTGCCACGTGTACCTGGAATTGGGACTTTTTAAGTCTTCTGTGTGCGCGGGTGGAGGACCCAGTGAGGGGAACCCATTTTATATTAGGGTTGCCCTTTAACAGACAAACCCCAAAGCAAACAACAGGGAGAAAGAAAAATACAAATGGTCAAGTGAGTCCTCCAGGAAACAACACACACACAAAGAAATCAGCCCCAGAACACAACAAAACTGATGTGAAGAATTTCTCTGCCTGACAGAGAATTCAGAATCACCATAATTTAAAACTTGAAGAAGAAAAGGAAAAGAATGACACGAGAAATAAACTGAAGAATGAGAATGAATCTTTAAATAAGAAAATAAAGGAACTGCAGGATATTAAAAGATCAGCGGAGGAGCTAAAGAATTCTGGAAGAAACAATGAAAAGAGAATAGATGAAAGGGAAGAATGAATCAGTACTCCCAAAGGTGCAGCTATGAAAACAACCAAAAGAGAAAAGGAAAGAGAGGGACAAGGGAAAAGAATAAAGAAACACTGAGAATTATCTGGTACCACGAGGAAAGGAAAGATGAGTCCTAGGAATCCCAGAAGGAGGAGAGAGAGAAACAAGGGAACTGAGAAACTATTCAAGGAAATAACTGAGAGAACTTCTCAAACGTGAAGAAGGGAATGAAAACAGACATACAGGAAGCTAGAAGAATGCCAAACTGCTATAATGAAAGGAGAACTATGTAATAATAAAGCTTCCAAGAGTCTAAGACAAAAAAAAAAAAAAATGAAGGTAACAAGAGGAAAGAAATAGAACTTATAAAGGAAAAACAATCAGGCTGATGTCAGACTTCTCTAAAGAAACACTACAGGAAAGAAGAAAACGGAGCAACATATTCATAAACTCCCAGACAAAAAAATGCCAACCAAGAATACTTCATCCTGCAAAGCTCTCCTTCACCTATGAGAGAAAAATAAGGACATCTCACACAAACAAAATCTTTATAGAAATTTGCTGCTACTGAGCCCCCACTCCAAGAACTAGTACAAAAACCCTTAAAATCTAAACGAACAGAAGAATGAACTGGAAGACCTGAACAAGGAAATGAATAGAACCACAAATAAATGAACAAACTGGCACCAACGAACATCAAATGCTGGTGCGGGTACAGAGAAAGGAACTCTCCTGCACTGCTGGTAGGAATATAAATGGGTCCAACCACCAATGGAAAGCTGTGTGGAAATGCCTCAGAATTCTAAAAATGAATCTATTCAGTGGTTCCATTCTTGGGAGTCTACCCAAAGGACACAAAATCACTAATTCAAAGAGAAACGGTGCTCCTATATTTCAGCACTATTTATAGCAGCAAAGATATGGAAACAACCTAAATGCCCCGAAACAGAGGAGTGCCTCAAGAAGACGTGGTACATACACACAATGGAATACTACTCATCCATCAAGAGAGATGAACTCACGCCACCCACAGCAACATGGTTGGAACTGGAAGGGATGAGGACCAGTGAAGTTTAAGCCAGAAGGAAACAAAAAAATATCGGATAGTCTCACATAGGAGGGTTAAAGGGTTAAAAAAAAAAAAAGGGACAAAACTCACAGGCAAACTAGATCTGAGGGGGCATGGGGGTTGGGGAGAGAAGTCAGAACCAGGGCAGGAAGAGCCCAAGGGACCCAGATGACACAGTAGTGGGGTAATCACGGGAACTACATCTTGAAGAGAGAAATGAAATGTTACACGAAAATGAAATGATGTAAGAAAAGATACTAAAAATGAACAGAATCACTGACTTCTAGCTGCAGACCCTAAAGTGCCAAGAAATTAGAGATGGAACAGAGACGGCAAGGGGGTAAAGACGGGACTAGAAAAGTCTCTAGTCTGACGAGAGCTCCCTGAGGAGCTTCTATCTTATATCTCAGTGACTAAAATGGAGAGTTCTGAGCAGAGAGAAACGTTTACTAGTGGCTCTGGTATCTTCTTAAATGCACGACCTTTGAACGCAGACTGGAATAGGCGTCCAAGCAGACACTATGTATGTGTATGCCTAAGGTTAGGCCCAGGTGACATGGAGCGCTTCACCAAAGGGAAAAAAAAAAGACCCAGAGAGCAGGGAAGAAGCTCTCCAATGTGGCCGGTGAGATGGCAAAGGCTGTGGTGAGGGCCGAGGGACTGTTGCTGAAGCAGCGGGGAGAGGCTAGACTAATCTCATCCACTCTTACAGCTTTGAGGCCTAACCTATGTCGATGCTGCTGCGGATCCAGCAGGTGGCGCTACAGAACAAGTTTCCGTGCAGAAGGCCCGCAATGGCCAATTCTGAGACAGAAGAGCTGCGAGCATCCTAGGAAAAGCGACTCTTTCAAGATTTCATATTGACAAAGTAATTAAAAGGCGGGTCGTTGCAGGGCAGATGGTCTAACAGCCAACCACAGCAAAGGATGATTTTGCATTAAATTCCAACAGCTCTACAGTCTTTGGAATGTCCACAGCATGCCCGCAGGGAGGACACAGGTCACTGGGGAAATGCTCTCTGCCCAGGAAGTCTGGCGTTAAATGGGTATGGGTGTGTGTGTGTGTGTGTGTGTGTGTGTGTGTGACCAGGCAGCACGTGTCAGGAAGGAGCCCTCGGGTGTGACCACACAGCTTTCATAGTGGCCCTGGTGGAAGGAAGGAGGAGACAGTCCTGGAAGTTTCTCTCTTTTATCAGTCATAGAAAAGCGTCTTCCTGGGCCAGCAGCTCCGGCCTCACGGCTGGGAAGCACCTGGCCACGGTGATGTTCAGCCGTACAGATGGTGCCACAGGAAGACTGTCCCCCACTAAATCCTTGAGGCTAATTCCTGCCTGCAGGGAGACCTGGGGGTGTCTAGAGGTGGGGCCACAGCACGTTCCATTGGACTGTACTTGGGGTGCTAAAGGAACAGGAACCCCAAGGGGCAACCTGGCTGTCAGCAGCATTGCCTGCCCCCCAGGTGTGCTTTGCTCTGGAGGCTTCACTGGGGTGTTGTTGCTTCACCTGAAAGCCCACACTCTCAGCAGGGCAGACCCCGGCATACTCGGCTTACCAGTGTCCACCAAGAAGACCCCGTAGTTGTTGTGTAAGTCTGAGCTGTCTGGACAGTTCTTTATTCCAGCCAGGTAGACTTCCTCAGCTTCCTGAAATCGCTCCTTTAAAGGAGAACAAAGAAAATGAATGAGAAAGTCAAACACCCCAACAAACAATGGTTACCTGCATAAAGGAAGGAAGTGCTAGAGGCAGGATTTCCCCAGCACCTCCTAGGAGCAGGCTCGGAGATCAGACATGAGCCACCTTCATGTTTAGTTCCTTCAGCTGATGTCTGCTAAGGGACATCAGGAAGGACTCACCCTACAGTAGGGAAAAGTTGGAATGGGATGCCCTCCCCACAGTGACTCTCCAGAAGATGACGAGTTTCAATGGAGACAGGAAGGCCTGGAGTATCTGTCTTCAGCTGCATTTGCAGTGAGTGCTCTTTTACCTATACATACGGTTTACTGGGGGACATTTTTCAGGGAGGTAGGGGGAGAGGCTGATGTAGATTATGGGAGACCTTTGCGTTATGCTTTCTCTTTTGAAGAGTCTTCATATAAATGAGTTCACAGAGTACAGTCATCTTTCCCTGGCTATTTTCACTAGCACAAAGTCCTCTAGGTCTGTCCCTGTTGTCAAGGACAGCACGCCTCCTGCTTTTTAATGGCTGAATAATATTCCATCATATATTCGCACCACATCTGTCAGTGGACACTTTGGCTTCCACATCTTGATACACTAAATCACACCCGCAGGGTGCCTTGGCCTTTCTTTGTGTGAAGTGTCTCTGTGGTCCACCAACTGCTCCTTCCAGTGCTTTCTGTTTCTGAGCTGTTTTCTCCAACAGGAACTCTTACCTTGGTGGCAAGGCCCAGGTCAGTTGTGCATCTTTGTGGGTCAGTGTCAAATTGCCCTGCTGCCTGCTCCTCACGGTGCACTACTACACACCGAACAATCCTGAGCTGGTTGTCACACTGTACTTTCCTTTACACCGGGGACTGCGGAGGGTAAGATCTAATGAATGGATTGAGGCAACTGAGGTCTTAACAGTCAACGATCCCAGAGCATCCTAGTGCTGCAGGGAAGGGCTCGTGAAAGGAAATGATGGGGCCACAGCACCGGGCAACTTTCCTTTTAATAAGCTGAGCCTGGACTCGGTCCACAACTTGGTCACAAGTCACAACTACTAAACGTTCACCTACACACACGACACCACAACATGTGGCATCGATTTTCTCAGACTTGGCACAGTGAGCTCCTGGTTGAAGATGCAGTGACTGCGGAGCAGCGAGCCCCCAGCCCACAAGGGATTAAATCCCGAAGGTGAAGACACAACCCTCCGTAGAAGGGCCAGTGGCTCCTCTTTGAATCCACACATTTAAGTACCATTTATAGAACAAAATACGGTCTCAGTTCGGCAAATTCCAGAAAGCAAATCATAACCTCAAGAAAGTAGAGGATGAATAAAAAAAAAAAAAAACCTCCAAATATCTTCTTTCACTCTATGGGAAGAGCAATGTGTGAAGATACCAACCACATAAAGGGGCGGGGGGGAGAGGGAGAGAGGGAAGGAGAGAGAGGGAGAGAGAGAGACAGAGAGAGCGAGAGCGAGAGACAGAGACAGAGAGAGAGCGAGAGCGAGAGAGAGAGCACTGAGATAGGCAGAACACAAATCAGGTAAGAAAGGCCCAAGGGCTGCCGACTGATCTCTCCCTGCGGTGAGGTGAGGTGAGGTGAGGTGAGGTGAGGTGAGGTGAGGTGAGGTGAGGTGAGGTGAGGTGAGGTGAGGTGAGGTGATGGAAGTGCTTGAGCACACAGGTTGGGACCCCAGACCCACCACTTCCCCCTCTGTACCTGGTTACACCCATAGAATCATGGAGGTAGAGATTCCTCCACCTACAGCAGGTGAGATGACCTCACAAGGTACTTGAGAATAAACGGTTTAAAATACACAAAGCACAATGCTCAGCGCACAGCACCTTACATTGTCAGCCATATCCTTAGTACTCTGCTGATAACAAGGAATAGCGAGTATCACTACCCAACCTGCCTGAGAGAGATGGCAAAGGCGTGTAGGTGACACCGGTGGTTATGGAGCGCCAAGATGCACAAAGTAACACCATCTGCGGGAGGGAGGGGCCCCACAGGTGGAGACAGAGGCCCCTTCCCGCCTGCCCACACGGCATGGGCGCCAAGCTGCCAGCTCCTCTCCGTGAAGCTGTGCAGCAGCCCTGCGTGCGAGAGCACCAACTACCTCTGGGGTTTCCCCTCCCTTTTTATGCATCATTTTCTGGCACAGAGGTCAATAAAGACTTAGTACCTGAGAGGCCACGAGAGAGAGAATAACCTGGCTAACCCCAAGCTGGGTAATCAGCCCCTGGAAAGCCTGAGCTCCTAATGTTACCTTCCAGCCGGGGCTGGCATTTGACACCAATGGCCATCTGTTTTGAAAGGATCCAATTGCCTGTTTCACACGGGACATTTAAAGCACATCAATGCAGCCGAGCAAAAATAAAAATTAAACACTTATTAAAGATACAATGGGTGAGATTTTAGCACAGGAAATAAAAGAATATGTGAGCTGGAAAGAACTGTTAGTAGACAATAATTTCATCGTTTCTTTTCTTTGTTACTTTTGTATAGAATTGGGTGTGGGCCAGAGGTGTGGGGTGACAGGAGTTGCCAGAGACAGAGTGGGGAGCTGAACAGGTGGATCCACTGAAATCCACTGCTGAGGGGGGCAGCGGGTGAGACGGGAGAGGTCTGCTGTGCCATGTGAGTCAGCTCCCTGGGTGGGGATGAACTAAGGCCTGAGATGATAGCACTGAAATTTAACCCCTAGGCCAACAGGGAGGCCCCAAGAGCTTTCTTCTGGCACCTTCTATGTATCTAACTTTGATGACACCTCCCCATTCTGGGTTGCCTCATCTTTCTCTTCTGCTTCCATGCCCAGCCCCACTCAGGGTGGCCCATCACCACAGGTCAGGCCTGGGATCCAGCACCACCAGGTAGAGTGGAGGGACCAGCTTCTGGTCCTGCTCTTGTGACAGTTGAGACACTGAGGCCTCCATTCTCTGCACCTCACACTTTCAACTATAAAATGAGAAGGTCAAACAATTCTTCATCTCCTCCCACCCTCTTACACTCTTCATCATCATCTCGGTGAAATCACCTCATTGTCATTTGAATTCCTTATCAGCAGCTCAAATGGCTCTCTGCAGCCCTGGACTCACGCATGGCCCTGCGTTCACCTGTCACTTCCTGTGCATCTGCTGCTAACTCATGTGCTGAGGGTAGCACATTCTCACTCTTCTGGGAAGCAATTGATTTAGCTTGAGAGCCGTGAAATGTGCCAAAGCTCTCTGAGGTGGGAGACCAGCCTGCAGGAACGAGCACTGGGACACGATCCAGACTGTATCTAGGGCCCTGCGGTGTGGACGGCAGGGCAAGACTGGTGTTTTCCCATTGCAGCTACACAGCGAGAACCATTAGAAAAAATGTACAAATGTGGAGGATTTACCTGCCCTGTGCATAAGTTGCTGCCTGCGGGTAGCGCTGGAGTGCGGGCCAAGTTAAATGGCCCAACCAGGAGGGATCAAGCAGGGTGGGGGACCCTAAAAGGGGAGATAAGGCAGAGCAGAAGCCACATGAGGGGCGCCCAGACTTGTACTCTGTGCCTGCCTTGAAGAAAGAACAAAGAAGCATCCGGGATCTTCTTTCTCTCTAGAGAGAGAGATGAGAGTTCTGCAAGGACCAGGAGGCTGGGCCTCTAGCTTGTCGCTGTAATGGCTCAAAAGGCACTGGAGGCCCCAGGCCTGGCCTCTCACTGAGTCGCTTAAATGCTCCTGAAGTTTTGGTGCTGTGGCCTCTGCTGTCGCCCGGTCCAGCGTCCGGGGTTGTCCATCCCGATCTTCAGACTGGGGCTGCTGGGGCATCCTCTCTGAAGCTCCACCTGTGAGTGCTTGGGCTGCCACACGCTCCAGGCCCTCGTTGGTGGGACAGCGCCATCTTGGATGACCTTTTTTTGGGTCCAGTCAGGAAGTATCAAGTTGGGTGGCTTCTACCCTTCTGTGGACTCTAGGGTGAGACAGCTGGCCATGGAAACTGTTTCCCTGTTTAGTAAAGAAACCCCAGTATTGTTCCCTGAGCCTGAGTGCAACAGTGCATGGGGCTGACGAACCCACAGTGACCTGTCCTCTCTTGGGCACTAAACTTGGATGGCTATGGTGTCCCATAGTCCTGTTTCAAAACTATTTTTTTTAAAGATTTTATTTATTTATGCCTACAAGAGCTGGGGTACAGATCAGAGGCATGGGGCGGGGGTGAGAGGATTCACCAGAGACAGAGTGGGGAGCAGAACAGGCAGATGGACTGAAACACACTGCTGAGGGGAGAGCAGGCGAGGCAGGAGAGGTCTGCTGAGCCCTGTGGGCCCCCTCCCTGGCCAGGGATCGAACTCTCGCTGCAGTGACTGTGGAAGCCCCACGGTGCAGCGCTCAATCCCCTGCACCACAAAGGAGGCCTTCAAAATTATTATTTTTAAAAGTCATGAGAGAGTAAAAGCTCATGGCTGCAAGAATGACCATGTAAATGACAAAGGTCAGGCTGTGCTGCAGATTGTGACGTGTCGTTCTGGTAACTAGAAAGCGGCCATTAAAAAGGTATCAGTGTAGGCCCTTCAGCACCAAGAAAACACGTGCAATGTTATGGGTAATTTCAAGGCAAGTGTGAAGGTGAGTGAGAGCCAGGCACGTAGATGAAAGAGGCTTGGGGACAGATGAACTGGTGGTCTTTGTTGTTTCTGGATTGTGCATTGTGGGGGAGAGGCGTCTATTTTTTCGGATGTTTCCACACTTTCTGCGATGCTTTCTACAACTTGTGTGATGAAAGAGACGTGGGTGGGTCTCAGGTGCTCCTCCCTCATCGATGCAGCTGGCTTCCCCGTGCAGCTCTCCAGGGCCTCGGGGCATGCTGTGCCCTGGAGCTCTTAACTAAGTCCTGCTTTCTTTCCCCATAAGCCTCACATGCGGACAGGCCCTGTGTGCAGAGAGAATCTCCTTCTGCAAGGTCTAGTGGGTCTCACGCTGGCTTCCTAAAACAAGGCCGGTTCCCACCGCTCAGGGCCTCTGCCTCAAACCTCACCCATTATTTCCACAGGCTTTTCTTCTTTAAGACCTGTTCTCACTCACTTCCCTTTACTTCCTATCCTCTGTGCATCTCAACGTTAAATCTCTGCCGGGAGACTCACTATGTTCGGCCATGGGTGTCTTTTCAGCTGACTGCCGTTTCACGTTTCTCTTTCTCAAGTCCGCCCTCAAACAGACTCACGTGCTGTTAGGCTTCACCAGAGTAAAGGCCACGGCCTGAATTTTGACTGGTGGGGGGTGGAGTAGGGGTAGTGCCCTGCGGTCTCGTCAGCAAGGGCCGGGCAGGGTCATCCGGCTGTGGCCAGGCCCACCAGAGGCTCATGCCTCCTCCTGAACAGAGTCGCTGCCTCAGTGGTGAGACCCCCAGTGTCCCGCAAGTGTGACCAAGTGGCTCATGACACCTGCAGACAAGACACACGGGCCAGCCAGATAATACTATTACTCGTCAAATTAAGCCCCTGAAAATTGTGCCCTGTGACACTGGGGTCCTGTTGCGGTCAGTGTGCACAGAAGATTCTGCAGAGAATCCCACAGACCTCTCAGGGTATTCTCCTGAGACTGACTGCTACGTGTCCTTCCGAAAGTGTAAATAAGCACTTAATAACTAGTCTCACCAGTTTACCAAGTAAACATCTAGCCAGGGCAGTTCATACCATGGATGGCAGGCAAAAAAAGACTAAAAATGCCTGGAGCACCTGCCACTTCAAATTGACGTAAAGAAGCGACGGCACCACACAGAGAAAGGTGAGCCCTTTACCTCGTAGGTGGGAGAGGATCACGGTCACGTCCTGGTTTCTTTCTCAGAGACTTTTTGTGACTTCAATTACGTGGCATGTCGTAACTTTACATCAATTTGCCACTGTGGGTCACCAAAATTAAATTCATCACGTCACTGATAAATCAGGCATCGAACACATCCTAAACCTACCTGCAGGAGGAGTCCACAGGTAGCTGTTTTTAAATCTACCTGCTATAAAAATTGTTAGTAGCAAAATGCTGCAGAACAGACCAAAGTAAATTTCAAAGTCACTATGAATCGGGGTCATTTGAGAAACAGCACCTCTTTCCACAGACTTGGAGTCCATCAATTTGGAAAAGGAATACAACAGAAGACTTTCAGATATTAATTAAGGCAAATTACTTTCCACACTAGCAACACTTAATTTGTATAGAGTCAACAGCACTCATTACAGAGGGGCATTAAGGCAGGCATTAAAATATTCATCAGCACCTATGTGAGGTTCAGAGACAGTGACAGACTCTTAAAACAAGGCCCCAAGACAGAACACCTAGACTACCGACTTCCAGATTTGGAAACTGAGGCAAGGGGTGTGGCAGAGCACGCCTCGCTCAGGCTGTCCCAGCACCACCACCACACGAAGGCTCGGTCAAGTGCTGGCAGTGACGGCTCAGGCCTGACTCCGAGGGCTGAGACCAGATGCTCACTGTGCGTCTGCGGGGCAGAGAACTCGGCTGGCCCTACGGGAGCGGCGGTGTGCAGAGACTGGCGTCTGCAGCCTTGTGAGGGAAATGACCCTGTAAAGCTGCTTCTAGTTCAAGGTGTCAAGGATACACGTGACGAGTTTGCACGTTGTCGCATGTTCCATGGATGTTGCAGAAGCTCCAGGAATCCGCTCACCACGAGGGAAGGAGGGAGAGAACGTCGGGGAGGCAGGGAAAGGTGAACTGGGTCTTGAAGAACGGGGAGGATTTACAGAGAGAGAGGTGGCTCCACAGAGCTGGGTGACAGTGCTGGGGTTTGGGCTAGGGCACCCCAGAGCCACAGAAGCATTGCAGTGTTAGGGGTGTGCGACTGTCACCTAAGGATAAGTTTCATCAAGTAGAACAATTTAATATTAATTATCTGTCCTAGTAATAATTGGGGGGGGGGGCAAAGGGAGGGGGGGCGGGTGGAACTGAATCGGGAACTATTCAGGCAACACTGTTTAGTTACTCACACCTCATCACTCCACAGAGAAACAGCGGCAGCTTCCAGGACACGCAACATAAACTGTACAGAATAAATGACTAAGGACAGTGATAAGCCCTGCAGGGTCCAGGTGGTGAGTCAGAGGCAGGGGGAGTGGATGTGGAGTTGACCTTTCTAATGGTTGCAAGATTTGTTCAGCATTGGATGCAAACAGAACCAAAAAGGTGCCACTCAGGAGCAGCCCAGCCTTCCTATGGCGAGACGAGGCGGGCAGGTAAGGCCCTGAGTGACGTGGGGGCTGGCCTCCACCCACCCAGCCCGTAGACGCGGCTGCCCTGCTGCTGCCGCCAAGACAGGGCGTGAGCGCCAGGGTGAGGCCAGTCTAGCTGCAGGAGAGCAGCCTGCCTGCCAGCCCCGCTCGTAACGCAGTGACATCTGCACCGGAGGGACGCCATGGTTTTGGGGGGCTTGTTGTTCTCTCAAAGTTTTTATTGATTGCCCTCATCACGACGGGAATGGAGAGATGAATAAAAAGAGCTTTCCACGTGGAGCTGGCTCATCGCCTGCTGAGAGAGACCACAGAGGCGTGTGAGCTGGTGATGGGTGTGGAAGAGCAAACCTGGTGGGTGGGGAGGGTGCTAGTTAAGGCGATCAAAGACAGGACTACCAGTGTGGTGACATCTGGGGACACACCAACAGGATAAAAGGAGGGCGCGTACTCAGCACGGGAAAGTTAGCGCAAAGGCCCTGAGGCGGAGAGGTAGGCTTGGCAGAGGCAGGGTCTTCTAATGAAAATGAAGATGCCAAGATGTGGGTGAGAAAAGGTATAAGTCCATTTTTAATTTGGAAATCCTGCAGGGGCTGCTATGAACCAAGCCAGAGTGGACCACAGAACATGGCCAGCCTCACTCTGCTTGTGAGCTGTGCACGGCCACACGTTAAAATCAGCCAGCCTGCCGACACCATAGAGGTCAGCTGAACGAGAAAACGAGGCTATTGTTTCTGACGCTGACGAAATTCCACGGCAAGTCTTAACTCTGCTTCCTGGTGAGGGCTCCAGAGTGTTCGGAATGAAAACCGCACCCCCACATAACTGATGTGTGGCATCCAATCCCTCATCACAGCTCAGACATCTGAACACCACACTGTTCAAAGGTGTCGAATGCGAGCATGAAGACAACCATGCGTGATGACAGTCTACGGCCTAGTGTGGGCACTTCCATGGCCCAGCCCGGCCACAGCACCCCCAGGGGACAATAACTGCCCAGGGTTTTCCTACAGCAGGAGGAGAGACATTGAAAAGGGGGTCAAATCACTTAGACACAGGGAAAGGGAGGACAGGAATGGAAACGCCCTCCACGGTGTAGACTGCTATCTTCTCAAGGGTGTCCGCACTCAGTCACTGGTCCTTATCAGAAGTAGCCAGAAAACCAGCCAATACCGTCTCTTGTTCTTGACAGATTTTGCCCCCAAGTGACAAAGTACCAATCACTGTGACGGGCCACCTCTGCAGAAAGGCCGCTGACACCACCCCATCCCCCACTCCTCAGCACCAGCCTGGGCCTGGCGCTGGTATCTGGAAGAAAAGCTACACAGAGACAGTACCAAAGAGCAGCTCACACATCAGAACAGTCTAGAATCGGTGTTAGGTTAACTGATTTTGCTAGGAAAAGGAGAAAAAAACTATCACGTGAAATTAAATGGGAACAATTACCTGCTCGGCCAGTAAGGAGGCCAAGCTGGAATAGGCGTCTGCAAACTCGGGGCCGTACTTGATGGCGTCCCTCAGCAAGGCCACGGCCTCTTCTTTCTTCTCCTGGGACCTGGAGGTGATCCATGGGGAGGAAAGAACAACTTTCAGTGACACTTTGATTAAATCCTCTGATCAGGCTTCAAGGCCTCATTTCTCTTAGCAAGATGGGCCAGTTCACTCTGGATTTTACTGACTCAGCCAGAAGGTTCACAGGTGCTCAGGACCCTCGAGTTCTTGTTAGAGTCTGGTATTGACCTCCCCTCAAAAGGACAGAGACCACTCATGATAATGCAAGTCACACAACAAGGTTTTATTTCCAGTTAGCTGGGGTCCAAGTATCTGCCCGACACAGCGGGTTTCAACAAGGACCTGGAGCACTCAAAGACCAGGGTTTATATAGCATTTTCCAAAACCTCCAACTCACAGGACTTTTCCATAGCTGTACATCTTTCTGCTTTGTGCCCCATCCTGGTGGTCTGACAAGCTCTTCAGCCAAAACATCTGGCCCCTAAGATATGACCTCCTGTTTCCTGACTACTTAGTTCCTTCTTCCCCGAGTCCCCCTTCCCAACATTCTGGTGCCCCAAGATTACCTAGCTTCCCCTTCCCCAACATTCTGTGCCCCAAGATTACCTAGCTTCCCCTTCCCCAACGTTCTGGTGCCCCAAGATTACCTAGCTTCCCCTTCCCCAATGTTCTGGTGCCCCAAGATTACCTAGCTTCCCCTTCCCCAATATGCTGGTGCTTCAAGATTACCTAGCTTCCCCTTCCCCAAGTCACATACTCAGTGAAATGGCTTCTCGGAGTTTAAGATGGCCTCATGGTTAGCATGGTTCTCATGCTAACCTACTCTTATATTCTCTTAAGGTGGACGATGCTCTGGGCGTTTCACACATTTCCACTGTCTATCTAGCTCTGCACCTTTTGAATTTTATTCAGTATCTTATAAATTTGTTAACCAGGGTCTATAACCCCAGAGAAGCAGTTCTGGATGTTAGCTGGGTGGCACGGGAGCCCATGTACAAGAAGCTGGGAGAGGACCCCAAACCCAAGCCACCTCCCGTCTCTGGGAGATGCCACCGGACTGCCCCGGTTGGCCCTGCCTTTCTATTTAGAGACTTCCATCCCCTACGTCATCATGAAATCAGAAACCCCGTGAGTATGGTCTATCTGAGAACCAGCTGTTCCACCAGCACCGGCTGGTCTATCTTCTCCATCCGAGCCTTGTAGAGCTTGCGCTGGGGGTTTGGGAAAAGGCGAGCACCCAGGCCGCAGGAGCTTTGCAGGTTTGGGCAAGGCCCTGGGGGCATCCTTCTCAACAGGCCCCTCAGGCTTCTCTGAGCTGGGTGGTCTTGGGCCTCTGCAGAAGGACAGCCTGGTTATTACTTCCTCGATATGTGGGTAACTGGGACAGCCTGGAGACAGCAGCAGAAAGGAGCAGAATGGCCTCCTTGGGCAAATGGAGACAAAGGAGAGTCGGGGAGGCCATCAGCTCTGCCAGCTGGACTGGTCTGTCTGCCCGTGGAGTGATGAGGGCTGGAGACTGCCAAGGACACCACCATGGCAAGAGGCTGCTGTGTCTCTCTGAGAAGCCCAGGCTGCGTCTCTTGCTAATAAAATCTCCTGACTGATAAAATCCCCGACACTCACTCGCTGGCAAGACTCCACTCCCCAGGACTTTGCAGAAGGCTGAAATTCCTGAGCAAGGTCCCTGGGGCCAGCGACACCTCCAGCAGGGGTGTCAGAAGAGAAACATCCAGTAGAAACTAGCTGTTGCCTACTGTGTGTGAATTCTGGTCCCGCAGAGGGGCCTGGTTTTCTTGCGTGCTAAGTAAAAACATTTCCATCAGCTTACTTCCCCGGCAGGATCTCAGTGACAGATACTTAGCAAAAGCAAATAAGGCTTCAACCACATTTTCTTTTAATAACTAAGGACCTGCTAAGTTTGTCAGTTTCCAAAACTTGCTGGATTCTCGTCTAAAATTTCACGACACGCGCATTTAAACCGAAAGCAGATGCTCGCTTTGAAAAAGCACTGACGTTTTGGGAGAAGGCAGAAAATGCCGGTTCACAGAAATAAACGGCTTCTGACGGTCCACTTGGCAGGGGTGAGCTTGCCCATTAGCGATGGTGTAAACTTGGGGGGTGGGCCCAGTTCTCACGGCTGTTGTTCTTTGTTGGCTTGTTTTGCTGTGGTTGGATCCAAAGATGACGCCCCTCACAAGGAATTTAGGCTGAGCCTTCGGCGACTGGGAGGAAGCCTGGAAGCTGGGCTCTCGGCGGGCGCTAGGGCAGGAGGCGGCAAGGAGCCACTGCTGTCTCCAGGACTCACTCAAGCTCAGGGGAAGGGCCTTGCAGCTGCAGCAGAACCATCCCAGTATAGCTTGGAGATGCTGCCATCTACACTGGTCTCCAGCTTCGGCCTCAGGGCCACGGGACCCAGGCTGCGACCCGCCCTTCCTCCTCTCCCAGGCCTGCGAGGCCCAAGAAGCGTCTATGGGTGTTCCGAGCAGGTCTTGGCTCCTGGGCCTGGCAGGGGGTCAACTCTTGCTCCTTCCACACCCCCCTCCCCATGCAGTTTCTGCCCACTTCTGCCAGCTGGTTCTCAGCACAGCAGCCTGTCCTTAGAAGATATATGAGACTTCAAGTCCTTGTCTGCCCATACCTTCACCACTGTTAAGAGAGGGGTCCCAAGTCAGGGCTGGCAGCTTGGAGGACCTGGCAGGGCAGCATTACTTTGCTGTCTTTCAGTTTCCTTAAAATAGTAAAGCCCCATACTTCTTTTCCTAGATAATGACCCAAGAAAAAGGAATAACAATCACATCTATACTCCAGTCAGCATCCACAGGAAAATGGATAAACCAACCACATCATATTTATCCAGTGGAATACTACTTAGCAATAAAAAGCAGCATGTACGAACATGGCTGAGACCCAAAAAGTCAGCCATCAAAAAAAACCATTGTGAATGTGTTTACTGAAGCTTGACACCACACGGAATTCTCAGCGTCAAATATTCCAAAGCATTGAGGACCTGGCGGGAGGCGTGGTGCAGGGAGGACATTAACTGAAAGGAGGCACAAGGGGTCTTTGGGGATGCTGGGATGGTCTGTGTGTTGTGTTTCATTATTAGAAGAATATATAAAAAGCATCAAAATGTGTTGCACCAAACACTTGACATTTGTGCATTTTTTTCCTTGTTAATTATGCAGTTTTTAAAAAGCCACATAAAGACGGGTGATTTATGAGGTGCCTCACTAAGGGGGCAAGACAGAAGAGCAAAGAGGGAGCCTGAAAACATGTACGACATTTTGAGGCAAAGCCGCAGATTCACCCTGAGTGAGGCACCGTTCAGTCACCTCACCGGGCTGTGCTAGAAAGACCTCCTGACACAAAGGCAGGAAACCGGGCCTCCCTGGTGGCGCAGTGGGTTAAGCAACGCACTATGAAGCAAACCACAGCCATTGCAGCACGAGTTCGATCCCTGCCGCTGGCCAGGGAGGGGACCCACATGGCGCGGCAGACCTCTCCTGCTGTGCCCGCTGCTCCCCTCAGCAGTGTGGTTCGGGCAGTCTGCCTGTTCTACTCCCACTCTGTCTGGTGAATCCTCTCACCGCCCTGGACTCTGGCCTGTACCCCAGTGCTTATATACATAAATAAATATTAAAAAAAAAAAAAAAAAACAAAGGCAGGAATCCCTGGGACAGCGACACTAGCCCTCCTCAGGGTTCTCAGGTCCTCTAGACTTTCCTCCTCTGACACCTGAGAGGTTGCAGGAGGGTCCAGGCACGTGTTCTGACGGGAGCCCGGCTCTGGGAAGGGGTGGCAGAGTGAGATGGCAAAGGCTGCGGTCTCCCCAAATGCAAGCCCACCTAATGGACCTTACGTCTGCATGTTTAACTGGGGGAGGCTGTGATCTAAAAAGTCTCTAGGGGTTGGGGAATGAGAAATACTGAGTTTGGAAAAGCCAAATGTAGGTGATGGGGGTCCCTGGGCTGGGGGTTCCCTGGACTAGGGGCCTAGTGGGGCAAGTCAATGACAGGTGGGAGTGAGGGCACGTGCAGCACTGGAAAAGGTCAGAGAAATTCAGGATGGGATTGTAAGCGATGAGCATAAACACCAGTGTGGAGGGATTCAGCAGGGGATTAGGGAGCAGGGTGACAACTGCCAAGGTTGAAGATGCCTGAGGCCAGAGAGGAGACAGCCGATAGAGGCAGGCAGGGGAGGGTGGGCAGAGGTGAGAGCCAAGGCCAGAGTCAAGTATGCAGAAGAAAAGGCCAGCAGAACTGGCATCAGGGAGAAGGCCCGGGGGAGCAGAAGTGGGGAGCATGGCTGGGGGGACCTGGGTGATAGGGCAGCTGCTGACCTCATGAAAATGGCACTGAGCTTGCAGGGCAGGGGGCACAGGCACTATTCCAGGATGCTGGAGGATCAGCTCGCGCGAGAACACGCAGATTGAGAGGCACAGCAAGGGAGGAGAAGGGGTGATGTAGACCCTGGGGGGAAGGAGACCCCAGATACAGGCCTGAGCTGGAGAAAGGTGAGGGGGAAACTTAGACACAGGTGAGCCAGCTGGAGGCACAGGGACACCAGCCAAGGGGTCACCAGGGTGGGTTGGGGTCTCAGGGTGGGGTGGGGCCTAACACCAAGAGGAGGTTCCAGAACTTGCCCCCTGAAGTTGGCACCATAAAGGTTTTCTTTATCTAGTCATTCCGCATTTTGGCTTCTCTGGGGCTGCAGAAAATGGAAACAAGTGGAGACCTTCTCTCTCAGGGCAGCAACCTCTTTTTCCGTGAGGCTGGTGTGGCCCTGGGGCAATATATCCCTGAGGCTTAAATTCACATCACACGTAACACTTATCCTTCTGTCTGTGTCCTTCCACTCTTTAGAAATTTGACTGTGTACAGGGGTCAGGGCAGAGAAGGCCAAATGTGTGCCATTAGCAGAATCATTTCACTGTCACTCCACGGCTGGCTGTCCTGTTTCATTTCTCCTGAGGTCTGCTCCGAGGTGTCCAGCACCCTCCCTGTCTTCTGGCAACAGGAGAGGTGTGACTTCACCCCAGAAGAGGTGCTTTTCTGATACTATTTCAGTTACAAACACCAGTGATGATTTTACCCAAGCAGGCACTGACATATTTTTCCAAACCCTGAATTTAAATATTCCACCATATCCTCTTGAGCCAACAGAGACTCTGCTCTGTCCAGCCATAAAAAATTCATGTCAGTCTTGTCCATTTTATGTCTCAAACTCCAAGCCCCGCCAACCGCAATGAATGTAAATGAAGGATGCGGGTGTGGAAGCTGCCCCTTCTCCATCTCTCGCCCCGCAAGCGTGCACATGGCACTGCACCAGATCAGCTTCGGGGCCCGGAGAGAGGCCAGGCAGGACACCACGTACACTGGGGAACGCTCCGGGGAGCTCACTGCACCGGTGGAGCCTCTGCCCTTGGGAGGCTCTGCGTGTCCTGGTGCTGCCAGTCACTCCGCCTTGCAGGCCCCTCACGGGCTGCCTTGCCCTCTCCAGCTTTTGTTAGTAGAATGTCCTATAGATACTGCGTCTCCACGAGAAAAACAGGCTGGAAACCTCAGCGCTCATCCCAGAAACCACACGGATAAGTACTGTTTCCAGAGAAGCCAGCTTTAATGGCCTGGGTGCCAAGCGACAGTGTCGCCCGGAGCGCCGTCCTGCAGCGGGGACTTCTGTGCTGTGCGGGGTGGTGGACGACGAGGCCACGGGCCTGTAAATGCCCCGAAGCTGTCAGTTACAGACTGGGGTGTGCGGGAAGTCAATCCCTGGGGCCAGGGTCATCTGGCAGAAGAACTACATCTCGTGAGGGCTCTGGCCTGCACAAAGACCTCTCTGTCAAGGTAAGTTCACGCTCAAAGGTCGTGCTATTCCTACAGAGCCATTCTTAACCCCAGGGGGCACCAGAAACGTGACCCATGACTGGTGGGGCGCAGCACCATGCTCCTAGGGGCTTCCTGCGACTCTGAACTCACGTGCCGAGAGAACAGTCGTGCGTCTCGTGTGACTGAAACAGGAAGGCGGAGTGCCGCCACCTCCTCAGGTCCGTGTGGCATGAGCTGCATTTACAGGCCCCTGGCCTCGTCGTCCACCACCCCGCACAGCACGGAAGTCCCCGCTGCAGGACGGCGCTCCGGGCGACACTGTCGCTTGGCACCCAGGCCATTAAAGCTGGCTTCTCTGGAAACAGTACTTATCCGTGTGGTTTCTGGGATGAGCGCTGAGGTTTCCAGCCTGTTTTTCTCGTGGAGACGCAGTATCTATAGGACATTCTACTAACAAAAGCTGGAGAGGGCAAGGCAGCCCGTGAGGGGCCTGCAAGGCGGAGTGACTGGCAGCACCAGGACACGCAGAGCCTCCCAAGGGCAGAGGTTCCACCCTGGGCTCCAGGCAGCCTCCCACGCACTGCCGCAGAGCACCATGCTCTTCTTGGGCTCACAGTCCCCCTTCCCCCACCACCACCGCCACCCTGGAGGTGACTGGCCAGGCCAGGCCCATGCTGCCACCTGCCTGAAGCCTCACGGCTTCACGTATTTCAGTTCTAGCAATAAAGGAACATGGTGTGGCATTTCCTGGGCTCCTGGCCGGGCCCCTTCTGCGTCCCAGCCTCGCCAGACAACCTGTGAGATGCCCGGATACACGGGGAAACTGCCTGTGGACGGGTAAAGGGTACAGTGAGTTCAGAGGCACACCACATACATCCAAGTGCGAAAACCCCAACTGTTTGCTCCAGCGGGAGGAGCACAAGGAGGGACGCAGGAGAAGGGAACGTTTTCAGGGGTCTGAGAACACCCCACTCACTTGAGCAGGTTCCCGAGGTTGAAGAGGGCCCGGTGGTGCTGGGGGTTGAGCTGCAGCGCCCGCCGGTAGTAGCTCTGGGCCTCCGCCGTGTCCCTCGTCAGCGTTCCCAGGTTGTTCAGGGCGCTGGCGTGGCGTGGATACAGCCTGGAAAAGCGGAGGGTGAAAGCATGTCCGTCTGGAAACTCCCATGGGCCCCGTCCGTCCGCCCTGCACTCCACCCCCCGCCGCACCCTGGTCTGTCACGGCCGGCAGGAACCCTCCGTTGCCTTCACGCGACGCAATGGAGAAACCCACCAGAGGCTCCAAGCGAAGCCAGGACAGCCCCAGCAGAAAATGGAGTGAATCACACTATATCCTTGACGCCCAAACCACCTTCGCAGGAGCTCCACAGCCAGCCTCCTCCAGGTAAACCCCGAGAAGAAGCTAACAGCAAGGCTCTGGTTCCAGGTTCTTCGTGCCACCGAAGAGGTGGTATGAATGCGTGAGCTAAAGCATCATGTCCCAGCCAGCTCAGGCCTCCAAGGGAGGCGCTGCCACTTGCTGTTCCGGGGTTCCTCCAAATAGCATCTGCGTGGTTACATAGACTGGAGGACACTGGTGTCTCTGATTACTTTCACCTTCCTTGGACAGAAAATCTCCCTTGCCCCTGGTGGTGCCAGCGGCTTGCACAACATTTGGGGTACAGGGATGTGGGACCCTGACATGTATCAGCAAGTGTCTCACCATCAAAATGTTACTCCCCCCATGGCTCTCTATTTCGAGAGACTGTTTCTGTTTCTCTCCTGGCCCCTCCTACCCCCGCCCTGGCCTCATGGTTTGGACGTGAGACATCCTGACGGACGCTCAAAAGCCCCTTGACACGCGGTGATAGAAGACAGCTGCCAGGTGTCCAAAGGTGTACGAGGACCGGCAGTGGCCAGGAGGCGGAGGGCACCTGCCCATGGCCTCCTCCGCCAGCTGAGGAGGAGCTGGCCACATGGCTTCTGCTCCACTCAGAGGAGCAGTTGCCCCTTCTGAGTCATGCACAGAACTCAGGGTCTGTGGGCAGGGCTGGCTTGTAACGCAGAAAAACCTGGACTATAGGGGTTGGCCCTTCCGGCCTGTTCCATAACCCGCAAAAGAGGAGCTTAACTTGGGGGCAGGTGGGGTTTTTATTAAAAGGTCAACAAGGAGATGTCGCAGCTTTTTCTTCACGTCTTTGCTTAACCCAGGCTTTCCCAAGTTTCTGTGGCCGTGTGTGCCCCTGGATTTATGTGGCCACGTAAGCCCCCTTCCCTGCTCCGAAGTCCTTCAGAACTGGTGCTTCCAGAAGAGGTTGGAGCAAGGCAAGGCTCCTCAAGACTGAGCAGGGGTAAGATTAAGTCAGATGCTGTCCCAGCCCACAAGGCAGGAAAGCCCTGATTATGTGCACGGCTCTGGAGGCTGCGGGGCGGCAGCCAGGAGAGGAAGCCCAGAACTCACTGGTGTCTGCTTCATCTTCAAGTACCGAGACAGCACAAGGGCCCCTGGTGCTGGCCACCCTCCAGTCCCATGGGTGGAAATCCCAGGGCCACAAGCGGGGGGAGGGGAAGGGCAAGGCTCTGCTCCGGGCTTCCTGGGCCTGCCGATTCGCACAGCCCCGGGGAGGCTCCTGGAGAGCTCACAGCTTTACCATGGAGACAGCATCTCAAGGTCACAACTGATGGAGGGTAAGAGTAGAAACTTTGGGAAGGAGGCGTCAGAAGACCAGAACTGGAGGAGGCGGCACAAAGGATGAACGCAGTCATCAAACCGGTCACAGAAATGAAAGCCCTTAGGCCCAACTGCTGTAGGAACGTCAGAGGCTGCAGGAAGGATCCAGAGGCGCAGACCAGAAGTGGGGTGTGGAGATGGAGGCCCGTGTAGAGACTCCCTGAATTCCCGGTCCTTACAAATCACACCCAAGAAGGAATTTATCCCAACACACTTAACGGGGCAAAGAGCAGAACACTCTCGCAGTGCAAGTGCTTGCCCTGGCGAAGGCCGTCGCCCGCTGGCACCTGTGCAGGTGTATCTCTCCACAGACCTTCTCCCTTTGTGGCGGGCGGCTTCCTCCCCAGGTTGGGACCATGAGCCTCTCTTAGCACACCTGTCCCTTTCAGGCAGTTTTCTGCTCACTTGTATCTGTGTAAGCGTTGCATCCTTTCCTTCCCTTTCCCCTCCCCCTCCCCCTTCTCCTTTCCTTTCCTTTTCATAGTAAACCTGCCCTTTTTAATATAATTGTCTGCCTCATGAGGAAACTCACGCTGTGCTGCTGAAGGGGAGCTGTGGGGAAACTTTTCTCAGCAGGAACCCAAGGACCGCCCCCCCCCCAACCCAATGCCCCTCCAAACAGACATCAATAACTCAACACCTTTTGGGGGATGTTGCACAAGGCTCCCTGACTTCCAGGGGTGTGCAGTGAAGACAGTGGGAGTAGCTCTTACTGACTCCTCGGGTGCTCTCCTCTGCTCTAGCCTTTCCCCTGACCCCTTCCCCAACCTGAGTGGAGGAAGTGGCCACAGCTCCCTTTTATGAGGGAGAAGACCCGGTTGGGGTTCTGGTCAGGTGACAAGGCCTCTTTCTCTCCCCTGTCTCCTCAGCACCTTGGGTCTCCTGCCTCAACCCTATTTTAAGATTTAAATCCTGCTTTCCCAGGATGAAACTGAGCTGGTTTAACTCCACCAGTCAAGAACCAGAGCAGTGGGGGTCTGCCCCGCACCCTACAACCAAACAATAAAGAAAGCACCCCTAGACAGATGCCTTCTGAGGAGAAGCTTCATCCTCTTCCTATTTTGAGGCTTTGGAGCCCTTGATTCAAATGCCTGAGGCGAAAGCATCAAGGCTGGGACTGGAGAGTGAATTCCTTGGAGCTCCCACAGCGGTGACCCGGCCAGCTGGTCCAGGGCCCTTTCACACCCGCGCCCCCACCCCCACTCCTGCAGTCACCCAGGCTCCTGCAGTCTGTGCTCGGCCCACTGCCCAGACCTGGCATTCACACGTGGTCCCTCTGAACCTAAGTACTGGCCACAGGGTCTCCCTGGTGGCGCAGCGGGTTGAGCACCGCACTATGAGGCACCTACTGCACAGCAGCACAAGTTCGATCCCAGGTCAGGGAGGGAACCCACATGGCGTATGCAGCAGACCTCTCCTGCCTCGCCTGCTGCTCCCCTCAGCTGTGTGTTTCAGTTGATCTGCCTGTTCTGCTCCCCACTCTGTCTCTGGTGAATCCTCTCACCTCCTGCACCTCTGGCCTGTACCCCAGATCTTGTATGCATAAATAAATAAATATTAAAAAAAAGAACTAGTCACAGACTTGCCAAGTTCAGGGATATAAAGATGCCCCCTCCCCCAAATCAGAAACACCCTGTAAGTCCATGTTAAACTGTCAAAACCAAAGCAGGCCATGAGAGGCATGGAATGAGGAGAAACAAGCAGAAGGACCATCCCCAGGAAGCCTGGGGGTGCCTGCAAGGGCGCCCAGAGAAGGGGCTGTGGGTGAACCGGCTCCCTGGAACTGACAGAGATCACCCCAAATCCATCCCAAGCACAGCCCTCCACCCAAAACCAGAGCAAAGGCCTCCCTCCAGGGACTTTGGCGAGGTCCAGCCGAAGCACAAACAAGCATTGCGTGACTTGGGAGCAGATCATTGAAAGGGCCCTTCAACCAGGCTGGGCAACACTTTGGTTTTCAGATATACGCAGGTATTTCCTTGACTCATGGATTCCGCTCCTGTTTACCGGGCACCCAGGAGAGGGCAAAGCTTATTGTGTGGGTTTACTTTTCAATAAATGTAGGCTGGAATGAGCTCATCCTTAATTCAATCTCAAGGTTTCCAGGAGGGGAATTTTCTATTGCGAAGATGATTAATTTAAGAGAGAGCGACATTGCCGCATCAGTTGTCAGAGTAAGGGCTTGCTCACCATAACTCTGACATAAAAGGTGTGTTTCACGAAACATTTTGAAAACTCAGCAAAAGCAGGCCGAGCTGCAGCAGATTGTGGTGTTCAGCACTATTCATTTGTAAGTAGTATTAACAGGCAGTGGATTTTCCTTCAGTCTTAGCATTATCTATGGGGCTCTCTCTTGCAATCCCATCACATCATTATTATTATCATCTCAATTTCATTGAACTATGTTTTAAAAGTTTATTAGAAAGAAAACATACTGTCATATGGTTCTGGGCTAGAAGAAATTTCTTTTCTTTAAAAAAGAAATTCAGGTGGAGAGATACAGAACCATGAGAAGAAGAGAATGCTTTTTTCCAGTACTGGGTAATTGATGATAAATGCATTTATTTGAGCAGTTGCAAGAGCCTTAATTTTCATCTAGTGGCACTTCCTTAGGCAGAATTATAAAGTAGGGAAAGACATCATTACTCCCCTCCACTCCCTGTCAGCTTATCTCTGAGCATGCACATGGATCATGAGCTAAGAGGAGGAACAGCGGCCTCAGTGGAAACTGAGGCAAGAACAACAGGAATGGGTCAAAGGGACCCAGGAAGTGTGAACAGTCTACATGCCCAGTGTTTTCTCATCCCAGATCCATCCTAATTCTTTAAGTAGGACTGCTGTATTACTTTGCAGTTAAGAAAGAGGCCAGGAAAAATGAAATAAATAACAGATTTTTTTTTTTTTTGGTATATTAGAACTGGGGTATAGGCCAGAAGTGCGGGGGGAGGGGAGAGAAATTGACCAGAGGCAGAGTGGGGAGCAGAGCAGGCAGACTGACTGAAATGCATTGCTGAGGGGAGCAGCCAGTGAGGAAGAAGAGGTCTGCTTCATTGTATGTGGGTCAGTTCCCTGGCCAGGGATTGAACTCAGGCCGTGGTGGTGATAGTGCTGAGACTCAACCCCTAGACCACCACGGAGACCCAACAGATTATTTTAAGAAACGTCTTAGCACCTGTTGTGCTAAGTGTTATGTCAATGGATAACTTCTGTCAATTTATTTATTTCCCCAACAATATGCAAGTCAAAATGCAACCTTCATTATAAGACTGTTACAAAAGAGAGTTTCCATTTGGGATAATTTCTCCCTTTAGCTTTACTTTATAGGAACTAGTTCTCAGAGACAGAAAAGAAATAAAGTCAATACTCAGAAAACTCGCCCATGGAGATTCTCAGGCCGTCCCACCTCGTACAGGACTCACCAGGCTCTCGGGGAGGCACAGCGTTATGGAAGGAGACATAGAGTTGACACAAACTGCTGACTTACTTCCAGCTCCCCCAAACTATTATTTTTCCTCACATTGTTGTAGTCCCCATAGTTCTCCTACTACCATATCACCTGTGACCCATCAACACAGTCCCTTGAGCTTGCCCCTCCCTGTTCTGGCCTCTCTTCCTCCTCCTCCCTGCTGGGCACCTCAGGTCTCCAGTCAGCTTGCTGGTCTGTCTTTTTCTTGAGCTTCTGTTTGGTTTCTCTATATTCTGCTCAGAATACTAAAAGCAGGTCTACCACATGATCCACTCCGGCAATGCCACTCCTAGGAATCTACCCACAGGACACAGAAACACTAAGGTGACAGGAAACTCCTGTGTTCACAAACAACCAAGTGCCCCAGACAGACTGGCCTACTGTTCTGGAGCCTTCCCCCACACTCAGCCTCACCCTCCAGAAGGCTGATCTGGTTTATGTTTTATTCCAGCATTTACTTGCAGCCTCGTGCTGTCTGTTTAAACCTGGAGGGCCGCAAGGGGCTCGCTGTCTGAGCGCTGCTGCTCGAACACGTGTGCCGGTTGGCAGTTTCCTTTCAGAACATCCACACCCTGATTTGCTTGTCTGATTTTCATTCCATACACTAATTTGTCTGAGGCTAATGATGCTAAGTCAGATGTTCATTTTTCTATTTCCTGTTGAGGGGAAAAAAAAAAGAATCCAAAAGGAAAACATGATGGGGGAAAATTCAACCCTAAGGCCTGCATTTCATCGGACTGAAAACACCCCAAGAGAAGGACACGGCAGCCTAAGCCGGCCCTCGCATCCTCTGGCCGGGCGACTCGTGGCATGAACTGGAGCCGGGTGTCCCTCACCTGCACCAGCAGGGACTGGCTACGCTTTAGTGGCTGCTGTGGTCCTCTCAGCCCTCCAGGAGTCCCGGGCCAGAGTCCTCCACTTCCTGCCGGCCTGCGTGTCCCCTAACCCTCACACAGATGGGAAAACCTCAAACACAGTTCAGGGAAACTGGACACTCTCAGGGGGAGGGACCAGCTGAACTCTGACGTCTCACCTTGGATGACCTTTGGGGATCCACCCAGCCAACTTTCCAACACAAGGCGGAGCCAACCCCATCCTCTGCCGCCCTCAGGAAATGAGTCATTTCAAATGGCTGGGCTTCCCTGATTGCTGACAGTCGGGAACCCCATCAAGAGTGGTCGGGAGACACACTGCATGAAACATTTCCCTGCTTTTAAGTGGCAAACGGTGTGCACAGGAACCGATCATCGAGAACTCTGGCTGCCGCCTGGCTCTGACAGGGGAACATGCCCTGTGCTTGGGGTCGGGCAGGGAGGCCCCAGGAGGAAGGCAGCAGGTACTGGCTGAGGTCCAGCCACCTTAACTGAACCTGCCAGCACCTCCCACAAGGTTGCGACCTTTCATTGGTCAGCACTTGCAAGGCCAGCAGCCTGACAGGGCCCTCTGACCCGAGGAAGGGGTCCAGCTGGAACAAGCCCCTTGCACCCCACTCCAAGACAGAGCCCCGATTCCCGACTCGCTCAGTGAAGCCCGGGAGCCTCTGAATTTCCTGGGGGCATCCGTCACCATTCTCCAGCTTGTAATGTTCGTATCTACTCCAGTGGCCTTCCCTGGAACACGTCACCCAGCCTGTGTGAGCATTGGCAGGCATTTCACATCCTTTCACATCAGTATTTTCCACAGACTTGTTCACTCTCCATATCCTGATGCTGTGGGGGACTGCAGGGCCTCCTCCTGGTCCCTTGGCCCCAACCCCCAACCCTGGGTGGGTAGGGATCCCACTCTCCTCATGCCCTACCTGCTTCCCACCCTCTGAGAAAATCACTCCTCGCTGCTGCCTCTGGCCTCACTCCCACCAGTCAGAGTAACGCCCATCATTTCCTCTGCAGGAAGCCAGGGGACCCTCTGGGCATCTCGTGTCCAGCTGGTGCTCCCGGAAGACCGGTTCTCAGATGTGAAGGATGCGTGACCTCTCCATCAAGAACCAGGGCTGTTCTTCATCCAGCACCAGCTCCGGAGTCTGTCACCGTGGTCATCAGAAGCAACGACCCCAGGGGCAGCAGGGCAGCGCCCGCCAGCCTCGCCAACATGCTCAATGGCAAGGGAAGCCCAGACATGGCAGTTTCCAAAGTCCATCCAAGGTCTTTGGTCTCCAAGGAGATAAGACATTCTATGTGGAGCATGTGGTGTGACTTGCACTCTGGGGTCAGGTCAGCGGGAGGGAAGGCAATGAGCATGACGAGTGTCCACATTCCTGACCCATGAAGGCTGACAGGAGCCGGAGTGGGCCGGTCCCACACAGCAAAGCCACTGTAGTACTGGCATTGCTACAAGGCATCAAGGGGCACTACAACTGGCCGAAGACACTGCCCAAACAGCTTACTGGTCACCACCTTAGTTCTTCATCCAGCACAGCTGCAAGACTACTCAGGTTCAGAGAACAACAGTAATGGGTTTATTTAACAAGCAAGGAAAAACAGTCACTGAGGCCACGGATGGCCGCTTACCTCACCTGAAGCAGTGTCTAGTGCTTTCAAGTCCTGAACACAAAAGCTCCCAAGATGGCGTCTTCCTGCCATCGAGGGCCTGAAGCATGTGGCAGCCAGACTATGGGCCAGGATCCAATTCACAAAGACAGCAGGAGACACAATAGGACCTGCCCCAGCGCAGCACCAGACAAGCGACGCTCAAAACAGCAGCTGCAGCGGCCCAACAACCCTACAAATGGCCACACTCACAGCTCAGTGAGATGCCCCCTGGCTCCAGGCCTCAGCCTTCCCTGAACAAGGGAAGCAGACCAGCTTTAGGGGGGCCGTGGGGAGGGGAGGGGAAGGGAGTTCAGCGCAGAGATGCATAGCTGGTCAAAGTTGCTGAGGAGCTACTGCTGCTGACAGGCAGGGCAAGTTGGGGTGTCAGCACCTGTGTATAGAGGGGCTAAGGCCTCCCAGATAGACTGCTTTGTGGGAGGGACTGCAGCAAGGGAGTAGGGAGCCTTTTAGAGCAGGGAGTGTGACAGGAAGGGGTGAGACAAGACAACCCTCCCCTCCCACCCCCAGCTATGATCTGCCTGCCGGGCTGGAGCTGAGAGGAGGAACACAGTGAGAGCTGAGAGGTGAGGGGGCCAGTTGATGCAAGTGTGGAGGGGTCCACAGGGGTGGGGCTCTTCCTCAGGAGCCAGATGTGAGCTGGCAGGGCGGCCGGTGGAGCAGCCCAGGTGGCTGGCTATGGGGGGCAGGACAGACTGAAGGGACGGGAACAGGGGGAGACTGGAGAATGCTGGGGGGTCCTGGGGAAGGAGAGAGTGGTCAGACGCAGGGTACATTAATAACATTCGCCGAGCTTTACTATGTCCCCAGCACGCAGACACTGCTCCACGCCCACTGTCTGAGGTGCACTGTAAGGCCCACCCCCGTGAGGTGAGGAACACCACTGTCCTCGAATTGTATCAGAAAAGCTAACCCAGATGCTGTGAAGATGACTGGATTTACTGGTAAAGTCAGCCTTGACGCTGATGTAGTGGGCCTCTCCCACTCAAGACCCCCCACCCCGCCACCGAGTCTGAGCACTGGGCCCCGCAGCCGGCGCTCCCAGCTCCTCAGACCCGGTGCCCAGCCCTGGGCACGGCCACTGTGGGCCTAACTGCTGACGAGGGAGCGAGGAGAGGAGAGAAACAGCTGCATATGAACGACAGAGCTACCACTTGGAAATGCAGTCCACAGTAGAGCCACAAGGTAACTAGAATTCTAGTTCTCCAGATGAAACTTCTTGAATTTACTGACTTAAATTGCTGAGCTTAAGTAGCACCAGATGTAGAACGGGAATGTAACTTCATCAACAAGGAGAGACAGACATAACCTGGAGCTCCCCCTCGTCCATCCAGGGGGGCACCTCAGACCTTGGCAGATGTAGATCCCACCTGTGCAAGGAACCTCCCCACGCAGGAAACCTAGCTCCCGAGTGGGGCTGGGGTTTTAATTCATTCCAGAAACACAGGGCATCCACGACCCAAATCTCCTTGGGTTGCAGTCATGGGTGTTACCCTAAATGTCCATTCAAAACAGGGGCGTAAATGAAGACTTTTTAAATCAGTAGTGACAGCCCGATTTTTTTTCTGTCTGTTTTTATTACTATAATTTGGACAGAATAGGTACAACAAAGATGCCTCAAAGAACTGGGGGTTACTTGGCAAAGGGAGGATATGGGAGTTGGGTTATAGGGGACGGTCTCTAGCGGAAAATTTCATTTATTGTTTTAAAAACAAACAAGAACAATATTGGTGTACATTGATGTTTCTGAACAGTTTTTGTAAAATTCGCTCTATAAAGGGGAAGGAAAGACCTGACCCGGGCAAGCTAGTTGAGGGGCAATTGGAATGGGCAATATCAAAGTCATCATATGAAGAATATGTGAGCCAGTTACTGTGATTTGGTATCAGAAATGGGCCAGTTACTGTGACTTGGTGTTTCCTAAACCTTACTTTTGATTGGAGCGTCAATTCAGGGACTTGTTAAGTACTGTTTTAAGTGGGTGCTGAGTTAAATCTCCCAGCCAGTCTCTCAGAGAAGATGTGTGTTTGGGGCTGCTGTAACTCAGTGAACCAAGAAGCAGTTGAGGCTACAGATCATATTAGGGCAAATGAGGAGGTTGTGCCCGCAAAACAAATCCTTGCCCAGGACCAAAGAAAAACCGCTTCCCGAGTATTCTTGGTTTGACAGCTGGTATTTCGGAGGTGACAGCCTGATTTTTAAAGCTGTTCCAGCTTCAGCTCCATAGACAGAATATTGAAAGGGGAGTCTATAATAAAGCAATCTCGTCGATACACAAGGGGCTAATGAACAGCGGATTAATTATAGTGACAACACCTTTAGGAAAAATCAAACCACATCTGATGACACGATCTCCCCACTTGGGGTCTTTGATCACGTCCTTTATCCCATGTACATTTATCACCATTTAATAGAAACTCTTTACAAAGGCCCCGTTATCCAAACCAAGAGTGATATCCACGGTCCCTATGATCATGACAAGGCTCTACTTCATGCATTAGAGAAACTCCCATCACAACGGTGTGTGCGCGACCTTCCCCTGGTTAGCATGCCACCCGTAGGGCAGGTCGGGCGTGTGGGTGCATGAGAGCGTGGCCCTCCGTTCTCAGCTACGAGGACGGGTGTTAAATCACAAGTGTATTATGGGTGTACTGTTCATTGCCACTGTACAACATCATGAATATATTTTGCAAACTGATAAAATACACCTGTGAAAAAGAGAGCTGTGATTACTCCAGAAACTAAGGAAATACTCTGGATAGACTCAAAACGGGGAAGATGCCCCAGAAGTTGCTGTTGAGGTAGATGTGAGAGACATGACTAACACCCCAGAAGGGAGGAGTTAGGAAAATCTCACTCTGCAGTTCTATTCCACTTGAAAGGATCAAAAGCCATCACCATGATGGATGCGGTTTTGCAGATTCTGTAATCAGGAGGCTTTTATGGAAGGGAAAGGGCCTGGGTTACAATGGAAAATTTAGGGTACGACCCAACAGTCAAAAGTGTGCACAACTTGTTTTCAGATTCTCCACGTTTAACCTGCTCCTTGGGCTCATCAGGCCACCGGTACCCACACACCCCATATCTGCGGGGCTCCATTCAGCCACAGCCAACCACTCTCTCTCTCTCCTTTCAGGCTAATGGGGTGAGGCATTTTTGGGGTGCCCAGCAGGAAGAGCTGGGCCATCAGGTGATCTCCAGACTTTCTGCCACATTACCTGAGGTGCAACGGCAGACACCTTGCCCAGTAACTCATGGCGAGAAAGTTCTGGAGACCTCTGCAGACCCTCAGACTCCCCACACATAGACCACCCCCCCCCCAGACTCCCCACACATAGAACCCTAAGCTTTAAGGATCCTGGAACAGGTGTCAGCAGGGCAAGCTGACACTGTGTGTGTGTAGAATCGAAGGAAAGGTCCTGATGCTTAAACTGAACCTCCAGCTGCAGCATTTCCCAGGGGAGGTGTCCTAGCACACGAGGCATCCTAGAGGGGGGAACCCCAGAGCAGGGAAAAGAGATATGCCTGCATTGCTTAAAACAGAGGATGGGGGTGGGGAGCAGCAGAACGTCTGTGCCAGACAGTCCCCTATTCAGGGCAGTGCCGCTTCAGAACAACCAGGAGGAGTTGGGCAAGAGGAGGCCCTGTGGCTGGTTTCACCGTGGCCTCTGGGTCTGCAGTCTTCACCTCAGGAACAGGCCGTGGGAACAGATCGAGAGAACATTGCCTTTTTTTTTTTTTTAAAGATTTATTTATTTATGCATACAAGCACTGGGGTACAGGCCAGAGGTGTAGGGGGGTGAGAGGATTCACCACAGAGAACGGG
>JAGFMF010011800.1:2086462-2148626 GCA_019455555.1 Galemys pyrenaicus | reverse complement strand
TGCTGCTATAAACATAGGGGTGCAGGTATTCTTTTGAATCAGTGTATTTGTGTCTTTTGGGTATATTCCTAGGAGTGGGATTGCTGGATCATATGGAACCAAATAAGGATCAAGGAAAGGAATAAGAACAATAATAACAACAACAACAAGAAACAAAAACCAAAAATGAAAAGACAAGGACAAACCGCGGACACTTGGTGGGGAGGGAAGAGGAGAAGGGTGGAGGGCAGACGGGAGCACGGGGGACTGAGGTGATGGTGCACTGGTGATACAGTGATGGGGACTACATGGGGATTACAACTGATGTCAAATATATGTAAATTAAAATTTATATAAAACAAAAGTTAAAAAAAAAGGGCTTGAGGAGGCAGTAAGCCGTTTAAAGTAATCTCCGTTTAGGTCTGCCAATGTCTGAGAACCTTCATGCCTTAAAAATATGGGCACCTCTTGACGAAGCTGCAGACGCTCCTCTGCTGGGCCTGCTCATCCGTCCATGTCTGTTTTAACGAGGCCCGGGCAGCAGGGGCGCCAGGCTCCCCACGGCCGCGCAAGCCCTCATTCTGAAAGTGGGCAATCAGCAAATGAGAACTACCGGCTTTCCTGGCCTGCAGGAGCTAAAACTAGCCTCTGCCGCTCTGGCCAGCCTGGTGGGGAGATGCTGGGCTCTGACCAGAAGCCCCCGGCCAAGCAGAGTGACCACATGGTCCCCTGGACAAGCCAGACTAGATGGGTGCTGGAGGCTGGTGCAGCTGCTCTCCGAGGCTGAGAAGCCTCAGCTCTTTTCAGCTGAGAAGCTCTGGTCTCTGAGGGCAGAGCAGACCCGGCACACACAACTGATCGCGACCCCACAGGCCAAGAGGTGGCCAGCAGACAAGCCACTCAGCACCCGGCCAGAGAGTAACTGGAGACACCACAGACGTCTGTGCTTCTGCGATGGTGGCTGCTGACATCAGCACCAGGCCTCTGGCTCAGAACAGGAAGAGTTCGTCTGGGCGCCATGGGCAGGTCAGCTGGTGCTGAGGGCCTGGAGGTACTTGCAGACCCGCCCGCCCGCAGCTGTCACGGACAAGGTGCACCTCCCCACCCCCACCTGTGGAGACGCAGCATCCACCCTGGCCAAGCTTTCAGGATGTTTGCTCTGGGGTCCCCTTTTGTTCCACGGCATCCGGCATCCGGGGAATCACTCTGTTGTTGAGCAGAACCGAGATCCTACCTTTTCATTTAACAAACTCCAACCACCCACCGAGACTTTACCATATGCTACAATGCAGACACAATCCCGCATCTGACTGCTTGAAGAGGCTGCCCACTTCGATGATTAACCGCGTCTGATCTGCCGAGCGACCACCTGGAGGAGCTGGCGCGAGCACCTACCCCAGCCTGATGGCGCTGCTCGGGCAGCGGGGTAGGCAGGAGCCCTGGAGGCAGTGGGGGGAGCCTCAGGAAGGCAGTGGGCTGTAGGCCTCAGATTCACCCTAGAAGCCGCCTGTCCTGCGAGCCACAATTCATCAGCGCCCCCATTTCCATCTTGCTCTTTCGTCAACCCAAATACTGGATGAGTGGGGAGACTCCCCAGGAGCCTGAACACGTCTGCAGGAGTTTGCTCACTGTCCATGAAAATGACCCCTCAGGCACCTCTGTGTTTCCGGGCTGCCCATCCAGGGGCTGACTCCGGGGAGCAATGCCAAGCTTCTGCATCGACTCTCCAAAGCAGGAGGGCGCATCTGGGAATCATGGGGACATGCCGCAGGTCCCAGCTTCGGGGACACTGCCAGAGGCGGCTCCCTCTCTGGGGACGAGAGCCTTCCGTGGGTCTATTCAGGTGGGTCACTGCTGCAGTGCAGGGGCCCTGGTGACAGCTACAGTGAGGTCCCCATCAGAAAGCCCTGCTTTCTCCAGTCCAACAGTGACTGCGTTTTGATCTTGAGCAAGTCATTTAAGTTCGCTAGTTCTTGATTTTCTAAAGGAAGGAATACATTTACTCTGCTGGTGTGCACCAAACCAGCAAGGGTGACCTTAATAATGCTGTTATAAGAATGTATCAGGGAACTATATCGCTAAGTGGAGTATGAGGCAGGAAGTGTGTCACACCGGCATGGTGTCCAGGCAAAAGGCTCTGCCGCACGCTTCTGTAAATGCAGCTCCACTGATTTCCTCCACTGAAGAGTCTGGAACTGTGCTGGAACCGGGTCTTCTCTGCCACTGGTGAGTCCTGTGACCACAGGACATTTGCTCGACTTTGCAGTCTGTGTTGTTTGTATTATAAGGCCTCATACACCCACCTTCAAGCCAGCTTGAAATGGCTACTAAAGAGCTGTGGATAGATTCGCACATGGGCAGGTCTCTGTGCTGAACATGAGGTGTCTCTTCTCAAGCGCAGTATCTGTGCATTCCTGTGTATTTGGGGTGCTAGGCTCCACTATGACAAGAAAAAGTACTGTACACAGCAAGAGAACATGTGGTTAAGCCAGTACATACACCCCACAAGACCCAGTTTATCAAAGCTCAGGCTGACCCTTGACAAACTCAGGAAGCACAAAACAAATCTTCCCTTACACTCATCTTGAATCTTCTCTATCCGGCATGTCCAGCTTTGCAAAAGGGAAGAGAAGGCAAAAGGCACAGTCTGGTGACTGGACCCACAGTGCGGTGGACACTGAAGTTAACAATGATATAAAGCACCGACTGCCTGGAAGTTCAGGCCGGGTGTTTAAAAGGGCTCAGGAGCTAAGAGGTGTGCAACGGCAAACTTGAAACTGAATCACAGGAGTGAGGTCTGAAGGTGTTAAGCCCACCCTGAACCCATCACCAGGGCTCCCTAGACTCGTGGGCACATGCATGTCTACCTCCTGGCTTCCTTCTTGTCCAGCCTGGAGCAGGAGTAACCCCAAACTGTCCTGGGCCTGGGAGGCCTTTGGCCCTAAGACAAAGCGCTCCCAAGAACTACAGCTACTCCTGACAGGGCCACAGTGCCCTCCTCCCCAGGCCCTGAGTCTGCTCACTTCCTCTCCCATGAGCCACAGAGGACACCGTTAGTTAGGTGCGGGGGGACAGAAGCCCAGCATGTTCACTGTTAACATGTCGGGGCACAAAGGAAACCATCCAGACCCCCCTGGGTTCTCCTAGGCTGGCACCTAATAATGCACCATCAGAAGAGAAAAAAATCCAGAGAGGTCTGATAATGACATGCCTGCCTATCCCAAGGGAGAAAAGGGCAGGGCTGATCACGGCCCGCGAGGCTCAGATCCCACCTTGAACAGCTCAGTCAAGACAGGGGCCCTTGCAAGGAGGATGGGAGAGCAGGGGAGGTCACCAGGGAAGGCACAGGAGTCTAAGTCCTGTCTTCTCCTTAGGGATGGGAAGGCAGCCAGGGCTTCCAGGCATAGGCCCTCGCAGACCCTCACAGATAAATGTCTTTTTCAAAAGTGACTTTCCCCATCCTTCAGGGCACTCCCACAAAGTCAGCTTTTTGTCCGAATGACCTGCTTGCTCGGGAGGCGGGTTCCGCTCCCCTCCGTGTGTAAGAATGTGGACAGGCCAGCAGCGGCTGCTCCACTCCTGCCTCACCCCTCCGGCCTGCAGGGCACCCGGTCAGGCCTCCTTGAACCCTCAGGGCCCCGTCGTGCTGTGCCTGAGAAACAGACGAGCCGAAATGACACAACTAAAGCTTATTAGGACACCCCACGGGCCAGACCCGGCCAGGAGGAGTGAGGAGGGTGTCTTCGCATGACAAGCGATGACAGTGGGCGGGCACCCATGGTCTCCTGGTGCAGAACGCAAGACCCAAGGAGGAAGCAGATTCCCTCACAAGACAAGGCATCTTAAGGGAAGGAGGGCGTGGGGGGGGGGGGGCACACACCACGCATCGCCTCTGAACCCAAAGCTGCGCTGGTGCTGTACTAGGGGCTCTATTGGGGCTGCGAGACCTGCTGCCGAGCGGCCTCCTCAGCTTGGAGTGGAGTGGAGCCCTGGCCAGCCCAGGGGCTTCCCCAGACCTTTGGTGCTCGATGCCACAGGAACACCAGGAGAATAAACCAGGGAGCAAACAGCACCGGGCTCGGCCTCTGTTTGGGCCCCGCTCCCACCCTGCCCATCCGGCTACGGGTGATGGCGTCCCCCAGGCAACTCCTGGCCCACCCCTGCCAGTTCAGGCTCTGACCAAGCGACTCCACTCGCCACTCGGGACGTGTCACCAGGGGCAGCCTCCCAGGCCTCTGGGTCCCGGTTCAGGCATGCGGTTCCCTGGACCTGACGTGGCCAGGCCGGTTCTCACAGACTGGCCTCTCCTGCCGAGGGACCTGACCACTGCCCTGGGACTGGAGGGGCTGGTGGTGCTTGGGTCCCGCCAGCTCAGCACCCTCCTGACACCCGCCCCTGAGCCCCTTGCTGAAACTGAGCAGACACGGGTGGCAGGGTCCAACCCAGAGCATGACAAATGCTGGCTCGAAATCTTAAGAGGAAAACAGTCACGTTTTCCACAAGGTTATCCTGAATCGCAGAACAGTGGGACTTTGCAGCTCAGAGGGCACCTAGGGGTCATGCAGCACTGGGGTCACTGGGGTTTAAGATTTCTCAGAGTCAAATGTCCCAAGAGGGGAACGGGCTAGGGGAGGGAGGAATTGATGGAGGGTGTGTCCCCTGCTGTTCTCACCTCCTGCAGAAGAGAATCTTAATTCCGAAAACAGAGAAGAGGGATGATGGCATGCTTTTATAATGCATAGAGCCAACTTGGTGAAAATTGAAAACACCCATGCTCTCTTTCTTCGAATCCTCACCCAACTGGCATGGGCCAGGGCAACCTCTGGCAGGGAGACACCGAGGGACTACAGAGCAAGGGTGGTTCCTGATTTTACAGAAAAGGAAACAGCTCCCCAAGATGGCAGGTAGCGGGGGCTAACAGGCCATGAGAATTCTTGGCCCAGTCTTCCTGCTGGGTCTGTTAAAATTAGCTTTGGCTGATAATAGCTCTTCTAGTCTGGCAAATAAGCAAGCATCACATAGATTGATGCAATAAAAAGTATTTAAAAAGTTTAATAATAATAACGTGCACCTCACGTTTAAGTGAGAGGGACTTGGCGCAACTGAGCAACTCACCCTCACCCACGTGGGGCCCCACAGCAAAACAGTTTAGCGAAGACAGCAAGAGTCTGGGGAGGGAAAGGGACTGGCAGTTAGGGAGGTTCCAGAAAGGCACAGGAGGTTCTGCTTCTCCAGGTAAGCAAGACTAAGAGGTTAGGTCTTGCTACAGCTGCTCTCAGTTATCTTGTAAATAACCTCCCCACTCCCCCTCTTCCCCCAAATCCATCATTTTGAGCCCTTCCTATGAAGTCAACCTTTGGCCAAAGAGACATATTTGGGGTGGCAGGTTTTTGCCCCTACAATATTATATGATTTCTCTGTTGACTTGAATCTTTGGCAAAGCTTTGGTTTTCTCTCAAACAATCTCAGTCTCTTCCACCAACTCTGAAGAAGCATGTGGGTAGGTGGCTCACGAGAAGGGGACCCCACTATCAGAGGACAGAGCTCGTGGACCTTGGCTTGCCATTCTCACCTGCATCCTGAGAAACCAAGTGTGGTACTGTCACAGCAGCGCCCATGCAACATTAAGACTTCCCTTCCACCTTCGTCATCGTTGGGATCTGAAGACAGTTCTTGAAACCGAATGTGAGTCACCTACCCACCTCTGCAGTGTCTGGTGGGTCCAGAGCTTGGAGGCCGTACCATGCTAATGGGTCCTGCTCTCTTTCAAAGGGCAGGGAGAGGTCCCATGTGTCTTTCTTCCCTCAAGACATGGGACCTGCCTCCTCCTTCTGTGATCTCAGCTACACCTGTTGCGGACTGGAGCGTTCTCAACAACTCTCTCTGCTTCGTCAAGTCTAAGAAGTTTCAGTTCTCTGAGGGACTAATGTGGCTTTTATAAAATACAAGATGGCCCCCATTAATTATATACCTCTTTTAAGGTAAGAATTGGAGAGCAACAGTTCTGTGAAAGGAGGATTTAAACCTCAAGTTCTCTTGCCTTTCCAGATAGGACACCCACAAAACTGGCATTTATCACCCAAAGCAAAGATTATTCCAATTTCTTCTGGTGGTTAAAGTCTTGACCCAGCACCCCATCGGTGCTAAACAAACAATCCCTTTTACCCACACGTTCCGAAGTACAAGGAGAGGAAGGTGGCTTTCTGGGTCTTTTCTAGTCAGGAGAGGAGAGAACAAGAGCCAGGAGATGTAAGGGGCTTGTTTGTTGTCAAGTGAAAAGGCAAGGCTGAAGGAGTGTAGTTGGCGTGACTTATTCTGGGCTTTCTCAAAAAATGGCCAAAGCAGGCCCCTGGGACTCAATCTGGGCCCCAGTGAGGGAACCTGACTTCTGTCTGATGGTCGTGTGTCTAAGACCTGGCTCCATGGCAACCTGAAGCCACATTTAATGAGCAGGAAGTGTGCCTTGGGCCAAAGGCCTTGCAACTGAGCCTTCTTGAAACACTTCCTCTGCCGACAGTTGACTCAAGTTGTTGTGACCACACAGTGATTCTCCAAGAAGATGGTGACATGTGTGTGTGCTCAGCAATGTCACTGAGTCAGTGTGTATTTAGGTTTTGCCTGAAAGCACAGACAACGTCAGGGGTCAGGCAGAGAGAACTGTGGTACGTAAGAGGCTGGGACACGCTCTCCACATCGTCTGGCCTGCAGGTTTTATGAGGTGCAGGAGGCCTCCTCTGGGGCACAGACACCTTCAAAGGGCGTCCTCAGCATCTTCGATTTCTCTGGGCTGGCGGAGTCTGCAGTAGCTCAGTGCCCGGCTGTCCGTCACTCTCCACAGAGACAGGGCTGCTGGTCTCTGATTTCTGAGGGAAATCTTTTCCAGAGAAAGCACTGCGTCCCCCCAAAGTTCCAAAGAAAATGACCAAACTTAAACACTCCAGCTGAGGTTAAGCTGCTCTCAAGACTCTAGAGCACAAAATGAAAAACAAATCTGACGTTCTCTCTGAGGCTCGAGTTCACAGAAGCAGCTCACCTGCAGATGACCCAGCCCTCTGTGCCCTATGGGGTATGGTCTGGTCAACTGACAATACAACAAGTTTAGTGTACGGAAGGCCACATAACAAAGGCTCAACACCAGTTGTGACTCCCACCATGTTAAAAACAGCGGTCATCAGTATGATACAACTTAAGCTTGTTATGATCTGCTAAATGCTTCCAGTCAAAGATAGCATTTTGCTAAGAAGCAGTTAATTGGCTCTCTGAGGGTAGAAACTGAGAAGCACTTATGTTTGTTGCCTCTGATTGTAGTACAGCATGCTTGGCAAAGGCACTCTACAAACTGCCACTGAGCAAAGAGCAGCTGTGGACACCACTGGACCTGGTACTACAAAGGGAGAGCTGGTCTAGGTTGACTTCTCTCTAAAACACCAGGGCCTCACCCAGCCTCGATGGCCCTGCTGGCCAGACATTGTGGGCCAGGATCTCAAGGCGACACAGAATACAAGGAATCTGTGTTGTGAGTTTTGTCCTTTTTGAACACTATCAAATAATAATCTCCCCAGTTTGTACAGAAGACACACTAAGAAAATGAGGGTTGCCCTTTCCTCACCCAAGTTAAAATAAGACGGTACAGTTTAAGAAAACCATTAGGTATCTGACTTGAGAGGAAATCTAAAGTTAGGACATTTATTTCTAATTATATGTGTTTTTAAATTTCTAATGCAATTATACTATTTTAATTGACAAGTAAATCAATTTTGTTGAGATTAAATTTAAATTTAATCACATTTCTAACTCAACATCAATGAAAAAATTAAGCTTCCTTATAATTTCTGGCTTATGACACTATCTTTTTCAAAGTTTAAGCTTATGTGTGTGTATATATGCCCGCACAGCACTCAAAGTTTCTTAATTGTAGGAACTTTACTAAAATCCCTACTTTCCAAAATTTTTTTATTATTGTTTCTTACATTGTTGGAGCCCCCATGTGACCCATGGACCAAGATCACCTCGTTTTCATCCCTCCCCTGTTTGTCCGCCTCCTGCCCCTTCCTTAGCTGTACGCCTCAGATCTGTGATCAGCTTGTCATTTTGACTTTTTCTTGATCTTGTCTTTGGTTTCTCTAGATTCCACATGTAAGTGAGACCATTCGGCATTTATCTTTTTCCTTCGAATTTCCACTAGCATAATCCCTTCTAGCTCCATCCATGTTGCAAACCTCACCCATGTAGAACTTGTCTTTTTTGATTCTTGCACAATATTCCATGGTGGAACTATACCACGACTTTTTGATCCATTCGTCTATTTTGGGGCATTTGGGTTGTTTTCAAATCCTGCCAGTTGTAGGCAGTGCTGCAGGAAACACAGGAGTGCAGGTTCCTTTCAAACGACTGTTTTTGTGTGTTCTCTCGGTAGAGTCCTAGGAGTGGAATCACTGTTTCCTACGGCAGCTCCGTTTTCACTGTTCTGAGGATCCTCCACACAGCCTTCCTCATGGCTCGACCAGTTCACATTCCCACCAGCAGTATAAGAGGCTCCTTTATCTCCACACCCTCTCCAGCATTTGTTGTTTGTTGTATTTTTTTGTTTTGTTTTTTAATATGGGCCATTCACACTGGAGTGAGGTCGTATCTTGTGGTTTTGATTTGTGCTTCCCTGATCATTAGTGATGCTGGACATTTTTTCGTATGACTATTGGCCATTTACATTTCCTCTTTGGAGAAGTGTCTTTTTAGCTCTGTTGCCCATTTTTTTGACTGGGTTGTTCCCTTTGTGTTTTTTTGAATAAGTTTTTGTAGATCTTTCGTATCAGTCCCTTGCCCGTTGTATGGTGTGCAAATATTTTCTCCCATTCAGTAGGATGTCTCTCTGTAAAATCCCTACTTTAAAAATGAGAAAACCTTCATGACTTCTCAAGAGTTATGAGTCTTACTCAGGGTCACATACTTAGAACCACTTCCGGGCAACTCAGAGGAGATGTGACCTCGAAGTGCCGACAGGTGACTGAGAGCAGAAATGCTTCCACTCGGGTCAATAAATACTCAGAGCGAAGTGCCGTGATGTCGTCATGTACCCGGATGCCCTGGATCGTGCTTAGCCACGTTTTCCCTTAAGGACTAATTTTGAGATTGTTCCCATTTTATGTTAAAGGAGAAGAGAGGGACACACAGAGAAAAGGAAGCTGAAAGTCAGTTGTAGTCATTCTCTGAACATAATACTTCCCTGCAAATCAAGCAGCCGTTCTAGCGTGTCACTGTCATGGTGTGGGACAAAGCACACTGGGACACAGCGGTGCCGGGTGCCACTGCAGCTTCCCGGACTCGCTGGGGCTGCACTGCACCGTCGCTGGAGGAGAGTGGGTAAATGCCTGTAAGCTGGCCCTCACCCTACCTGCTCTGGCTGTCTCTAGAACTCAGGAAGTGGCCACCCCATCCCACCCACCGAGGGCTGTCCCACAGCTGGGTACGGGGTCTCTGAGACCACGAGCAGCAGTTACCTAGGCATGTACAGGACTCTCTCGGCCACCACGAAGCCCACCCTGAAGAAGAGGTTGCTGGCGGGCAGGAAGGGCAGAACCAGGAACAGCAGGCCCACGAGCACCTCCCTGTGCTCCAGTCTCTGAAACACAAGGACGAAGGACAAGTGAGTTCTTGCTGAATCCCACCACTTACCCTCCCCTTCTTCAGGTTCTCCCCGGCCAGGGAGCTGACCCCCAGGGCGCAGCAGACCTCTCCTGTCTCGCCTGCTGCTCCCCTCGGCAGTGTGTTTCAGTAGATCCACCTGTTCTGCTCCCCGCTCTGTCTCTGGTGACTCTCACTCCCCACATCTCTGGCCTACATCTCAGTTCTTCTATACCAAAAAAAACCCTCAAAAAACAAATGTTGGGCTTAATTCATGGTTACAATCTGTTAGAGTAAGAGATTGAGAAAACTCTTGAAAGCTAAAAAAGGTGATTTCTGTTACCTGTCAAAGTTCTCAACCCAAATCCAAAGGACTTATGCAATTAAAACATGTCGCCCTCCTACTGTGAGACACCCCCTGTTGTTCCTAAACAGATGGTGATGAAAGTCCGAGGTCCTCTGGTCTCATCAGCAGTTGTTTAAAAGCCTCTTTTCCAACTGATACAGTCACATTCTGCTCTTGCCTGTCTGCAGCTGGTATTCAGAGGACTGACAAGCCCTCCTCTGACATCCACACTCAAGAGACTCACAGCTGAAAAAATTCCACCCACCATTTCCAACTTGATATTCAAACACCTCTGTTTGTGGTTTCACTGAGGCTACTTCCCACAAGGCAGCAGCACGGGCCTCTAAAGTGCAAGGGGGTTGACATGGAGATGAAATAACTTGATCGGGCCTCCCTGGTAGCACAGCAGGTTGAGCGCCACACTGTGAAGCATCTACTGCACAGCAGCGCGAGTTCAATCCCTGGCCAGGGAGCTGACCCACATGGCGCAGCAGACCTCTCCTGCCTCGCCCGCTGTTCCCCTCAGCAGTGTATTTCAGTCAATCTGCCTGTTCTGCTCCCCGCTCTGTCTCTGGTGAATCCTCTCACCTCCTGCAACTCTGGCCTGTACCCCAGCTCTTGTGTGCACAAATAAATAAATCTTAAAAAAAAAAGAACTTGACTGCCTGACCCCTAATGGGGACTCATTTTCCCCTGGGCAGTTCTGATCAAGAAATAGAAACGTCTTACTTTGAGAGACAAAGGATGACACTTTCTCCAACAAGCCCCGGCACTGAGTAGTTCTCCAGAAATGACACTGTCAGAGCGAGGCCCTGAAACTACCACAGGCAGAAAGGGAGGGTCCCAGGCCGGAGCCGCCCAAACCAGAAGGGGATGTGTTGTGCTGGAAAGGCAGGACTTTTCTAGGTCCCCCAGGGAGGCTGACATGAGTAAATGCTCTTCTCCCCCCCCCCCCCTTTATCCCAAATGCCATTGCCCCAGGTCACAAGCACGCTGGGCCACTCAGCCTGTGCAAGGTGCCAGGTCCTGCAGCACATCCAGTGCCAAGAGCATTACCAGGGTCACTTGTCACCGGTGCAGGCACATCCAGGGGCCCAGTCCTGGCTCAGGCACTCCGCAGAGGCCTGGGAGGGACGAGATTCTGAGGGAAGGACTGACCCCCACCCAGGTGAGGCCCGCTGCTCTGCCGCCAGCTCTTCTACAGGAGCAGAAGACAATTTCCAGCTTTCTGCCGCTACAAGGAGGGCCTCACGAGGGAGCTGCCGCCCTCCGAGGAGCAACGAGTCAGCTGTTCATGGACACTCGCCCCCCCCCCCCCCCCCCCGNCTCGCCCCCCCCCCCCCACCTCAGAACAGTGCAGGGCATGTCCCCCCAGGGGGAGCCTCAGGAGCTCAGTCCCCAAAGCAAGTGCCCCACCCCACCCCCACTTCCAATGGCAGCCTCCACCCCTGACAGCTGTGGTCTGGGGCCTCTGCTCTGGTCTTACCTCTCACTTGGTGCTGAAGCAGAGTGGGGAATCGGAAACAAACAGGTTTCCCAGGGTCATTTATGAGGGTCTATTGCTAAAGGGATGAGAACTCAAGTGGTGGGTAGTGGCCATTGTTTGTGAAGATACAAATACAGAAGTGAGAACCACCCCTCCCCTCCAAACTGCCCGGAGTGGCCTCCAGTGCTCACATCCCCACTTTCCTCACACAAGTATCCTCGCAGACCCAGCCCTCACTTCCTGCCCCGTGTCACAGCAACACGACCATGCCAGAGCCCCAACAAGGCACCAGGTCCAAGGAAGGGGGTGCAGGGCTGCTACCAGACACCCTGTTTGGAAACTCACAGGCCACTGCGCCCCCAGGAGAGGCCTTGGGAGGCCTTGGTGAGGAGACTGGTTGAACTCTTTAAAGCCCATGCCTTGGTGGCCGAGAGGCTTAGTCAGCGCTGCTATCACTGCTGCAGCCTGCGTTCGATCTGGCCAGGGAGCCGACCCATGTAGGGCAGAGCTGACCCCCTGGCGCAGCAGACCTCTCCTGTCTCGCCCTCTGCTCCCCTCAGCAGTGGATTTCAGTTAACCCATCTGTTCTGCTCCCTATTCTGTCTCCGGTGAGTCCTCTCACCACCAGTTCTTCTATGCAAAAATAAATGAAAGGAATAATAAATAAGGCCTGGTGCCTTGGGCAGGCCGAGTCTGGCTCCGGACCCTCCTAACCGCAGGACCTGAATGGTGGGAAATTCTGGTATAAACTGCTCAGTTCAAGAGGAACAAAGTTTGGAAGGAAAGTTTCTACCTTATGAGTTTCTGTAACACGTCCCAAGAAGTCGTCTCTCTCTGCCAACAAAAATGTCCCTGCATCTCAGCTACCGTCTTCATGCCATGCTAGAGACTCACTGTCTGTTGCTTCTCCTGGGAGACCTCAGAGGGGTGCTGGGCTGCTGGCCACACGGTGGAGAACCGGACTGACTGTCAGCAGTCCTGCCTCCAGGCAGGCAAGTCCTCAGAGCAAGAGGCCTGTGAGCAGGTGGCAAGCAGACATGTGCAGAAGGAAAATTCTCTCCCAGGCGGGGGGTGGAAGGAGAGAGACGCCAACTGTCCCTACTGTCCACACTCAGTCCACATTCACATGGATCGAGCTGGTCAGTGGTCAAGCAACTAAAGGTCTATTTCATCTAATTTTCCTCCCGAAACGCACAAGCTTCTACCCAAACTTTCCTCGTAGATTTAGATTTATCGGCTCTCCCAGTGCTTTGTCAGCTTTTGCGTCCACAATGCAGACAGGTGTGGAGGTCACTGTGATGTTCTCTCTGCTCTGACCCCTGACTTCTGCTGTGCACCAGGCAGAAAGAGTAGGTCCAGGGAGGAGCCAGAAGACCCCCACCCCTTCTCTGCCTTGCTCAAGTCCTCTGGGAGACAACTCCCATCCTGGCCAGGCTCCCCTGGAAAATCAGCCCTGGCCACCCATTCGCTATGGGTGCACATGGTGTTGGCTCTTTGGTGTACGTATCCAGTCGCTGAAAGACCTCAGCAGGTAATGGCTTCTGTTCCCTCAGTTAGCAAAACAGACCGGAGAAAAAAATCCTGCCCTTATAGGAGAAGGGAAGAGGGGAGCCAAGAGAGCGAGGCTGTGGGCAGGTGGGTGCAGCAGTTCCCCAAACTGGGCTCACCAAGCTGTGAGCAGAGACCTGCAGGAGGTGAGGCCCAGCACACCCTGCACAGGGGAGGTGTGCACGGGAGCCCAAGAGAGGAAGACAGAGCATGGAGACCATGTTGGCCCTTGTAAAGACTATAAAGATGGTGACTTCTTCACATCGACAGAAGGAGTCACTGGGGTTTCTAAGCACAAGAGGGACAACGCCTTCTCCTCATCCTGGCCCGTGTGCTGTGGAGGTGCCGGGCAGGCACAGGGGTCCAGCAAGAGCCCAGGGAGACAGCATGGTGGGATGGGGGCTAGACAGATCTCGAAAGGTGAGTAGACAGCATCTGTCCGTGGACTGAATATCACATTAGCATGACAGGCAAGGGGAGTAAGGAGGAGACCCCAAGAACTAAGGCTTCCCACCTCATAAAAGCACAGGAATGGGAAAGAGGTGAGGGAAAAATGATGGGGAGCTTGGAAGTTAAATCTTGGGTGCTATGTCTGAGATACCCCGGTGGGGATATGTGTACACAGCACCTCCCTTCTTAGATGCCCCTCCTCACCCAGATGATGTTATTTAATATATTCTAACACACTTGAGCTTGAAGGCCTTGCCATCGGCATTCTGACCAGGAGTAGCTACAAGCCAAAGAGGTCATATGACAAACTCGCTTTCTAACACTCTGTAGATTCTCAAGGCGAAGCCTGTATATGACTAAAGAATGTCAAGGGCCTTTAGGGGGTTCGAGCGTCCCCCTGGCTGTATTTATCACCACTGCCACCTGCTACAGGCTCGCTGGACATGCATCATATTTACAGCAAACCACTTAAGAATCTTGCAGTCAGCCTGCTCTGTGTTTTCCAGCACAACGGGCAATTTCCAGGGGTATTTCTGACATGTTCCCAATGCTTTTATGGCTGGGAGTCCTAGGCGCACACTGTGTGGTTCTCTCAAAACCAGATGGGAAAAGGCGTGGTCCCTTAGATGAAATGTCATGTTCTTGGTGGAAAGAGGAAGGACAGAAAGCTCCAGGGGTTGACAAGCGTCCTCTGGCCTTTTTAAGAATCTGGAACTAATCAGACAAGTGGCAAAATGCACAGGAGCCTATGAATGACCAAGCTAAGAGACACGGTGTTAGGGTTTCTTATTCTCACTCAAAGGGTGGCGATCACTCTGAGTAAAGCCCAGTACTACAGAGCATTTGGAGTCTCGCTGGGCACCTAAAGCACACTGATCGAGAGAGAGAGAGCAGTTACTGACTGACGCTGCAAAAGCCTTTCTTCCATGACAAAACGATCTAATTCCCCCATTAGTAAATCCAGTGAGTCTTCCAATTAAGGAATAAACATCAGAAGTGGCTAGGTCATTTTCTGATTAAAGAGGGTGACCGGTGGAAATGTAATTGCCCAGAGAGGGCAAAGCATAAGAGAAATTATTTAACAATTATTTGACAAGGGAAACCCTCTTGCCAGCAGATGAAAAGCCTCGCGTCGCTTGGTGGGTCTATAGTGCCAGACACCCCACAGAAGGTGAGGGGGGCAGTGTGTGCAAGGCACAGGCCCAGCCCCAGGCACACATCAGCCACAGACAAAGCTGGGGGGCATCTTGGGGTGACTGCTCGGTGCTTTTGTCACATAGCCACAGAATACGAAGTTGCATTTCTAGTTTATTTTGTTCTGATCCCCACCATTAAGAATAACGGAGAAATCCAGCTATGGCGGTGAGAGGTTATAAGAAAAACCACAAAAAGGGAACCTCCCTGGCTCCCTGGTGGCCTAGGGGTTAAGCCTCAGCACACTGCTGCCCGGCCTGAGTTCAGGGAGCTGCCCTGCGCATAGGGCACAGCAGACCCCTGCTGTCTCGTCTGCTGCTCCCCTCAGCAGTGGGTTTCAGTCAATCTGCCTGTTCTGCTCCCCACTCTGTCTCTGGGGAATCCTCTCACCTTCTGCACCTTTGGCCAGCCTCCAGGTATGCCATGTACCTGATACCACCTCTGACAATAAAAATCATAAAAGCCACTGAGGGCTCCAAGACTCCTTCCTTGACCTGTGTGCCCAGAACCATCAAGAACCTGCCCAGTATGCCCTTTCCTGCCGCTACACTGTGTCTGCTTCCCAACACCGCACCTGATGATGTGCTAAGCCTGTTTTCTCTCATCCAAAAAAAAAAAAAATATATATATATATCTATAAACACAAATCTTAGCTGGGAGCAGGGCTGTTATCACCCAGGGTGAATAGGTGATAGATGGTGTGGGGTCAGTGCAAAATGATCAGGCTTGTTCACCCTCCTCCCGCCATTGGTGTCGATGGCAGACACCTGCGGTCCTGCACGTGTGCCTGATGGCAGGCACCTCGAGTAGGGTGTGGGCATGTGCAAGTGGGTGCACCTGGGCTGAGACACGGGGTGTATGAGGATGCCAGCAGAGAGGTAGAGGGAGAAAAGAGAGAGCAAAAAGAGAAGCAGAGAAGGCAGAAACTAGAGAGCCAGAGAGAGAAGATTCGCTGGGGTTTAGGAGGTCTGCCAGCCTCCTGGCCCCCCGGCACCCCTGCCTGCCATGTACCTGTTCGCTTCTGATGTAAAGAGCAATAAAACCCCAAAAAAGCCACCGAGGGCTCCAGGACTCCTCCTGACCCATCTGCTTGGATCATTGAGAACCTGCTCCATGCCTTGCTGACAACTCCATGGGAAGCCGGAGGGACAGCAGGAAGAGGCTGGGCCAGCTGGGCCACAGACACAGAAGACCCAGACCAAGGCTGTTCCCTTGACCCTGGGACACAGTGGCCACGGCAGGGGCAGGTCACTTCTATCAGAGCCCCCAGTCACCTCAAGGCAGGACCAAGCTGGTAAGCTGCGCCTGGGCTAGAGGCTGGACCTGTGGCAGCGTGAGGGGGTTTCCTGAGTTGAGGAGAGAAGGGAAGGAGAGTGTGGCGCCTGCACAAGGGAGTGGGCGCCCAAGAGAACACGGAGGTCAGAAGGAAAACTCAGCGCCACTGCTGCGGTCTTCCCTCCCTGAGCGCAGTTTTATTTTACGACTTATAATAAAACACGGTGCTGATTTTACCAAGTTTGATGATGGCTGCCCTGGAATTTGAGTCGTTCCAGAAAGACCTACCTGCCGCAACAATGTGTTGGCTTGTCACACGGCTTGGCTACATGCAGAATGATTTCCTGACACTGAAAGCAGCTTCTAGAGTTTGGGTCCATGGCAGCCTGTGGCGCTGGACCAGGCGCCCCCTAGCACGTGCAGTGAGGGAGGGGAGTGGCCCCGAGAGGCAGGCCAGAGCACCTCGGCTACCTACCAGCCTCCTCTCTGCCCCAGAGGAGCTGGCACGCCCCGGCTGACCCCACCACGCGTTAATGCCGATATGCCGCTGAAAATCCTCTAAGAAAGAGGGACGAATGTCAACACGCAGCCATCTTCCAACAGTCACTCTTGCCCTCACCTTGTCTCCTTGTTGAGATGCGCAGGGCTGAAACGGGAGACACTCCTGTGCAGCAGGGGTTGCATGTCCCTGGGGCTGAGTGCAGTGCAGAGTGGGGACTGACAGGAGCAAGGCCGGGCAGCGGGGAGAGGCCTCGGATGCATGGACCAACTCCCTCAGGAGGAGTCACATCAGTCCCTCCCCACATGACTGGGGTCACCGCCACTGATGACGCGGCACACTGGTCCCCAGGCAATTCCAAGAATATGGTTTCTTTTCCAGCAACCAGAGACAGTCAAAGATTTATGTTGGTTTCCGTGATGTGGAAGGTAGTGAATGACCAGGTGAGATGGGGACAAAGTGGGGCACTCCACGCCCAAGTGTCCACCCTCAGAAGACACCTCAAGGTCGAGGTTCTTATTAGGGAAGTTGGGTCTCAACACCACCCCCCCTACTTTTTCCCCTCAGGTTTTACAAGTGTGCCACAAAAGTAGGAAAGGTATAAAAATACCTTAAAATCTCTCGACACCCTGTGAGACTTCAATAAATCAGCAAGAGCAAATAGGTTCCTCTGAAATATAAAGGAGTGGCATTTCCTCTGCCACGCAGGGAAACCACATGGGAGGTCACGAGAAACTATAAAGAGCAGGATGATGGCGTTAACTGCTCCTGGCAGCCCAGACCGGCCTGGCTCCGTTCCCGGGAGTTCACTGTTTATTGCAGTGCACATGCTGACGTACGGTCTGTGAGAGCCAGAGAGAGGGCAGAGCGTGTCTGCAGCCCATGGCTCTCTGGTATGTCAATAGGCCGGCCCACAGGGAGTGAGATACCCAGCCTCGGGGCTGACGCTCTCTGCCTCCACGCACACAATCCAGCGTCGTGGGTATCCTCATCAGGAAAAGGGAGAGCCAGTCAGCTCACTTGCAAATTCATAGCTAAGAAAAGCTCCACCCAGCAGTGAATTTCTAGATTGTCCTCGACATTAAGGAATATGAGCTCAAACACATCCTGAGTAGAGAAAGGGTGTGAAACAGAGGAGGGAATGAAGGAGAGACCCAGAAGAAAGCAAACTCTCCATTTAGATTCTCGAAGATGCCAAACCAGCTCTTCCGTGGTAAGTCACCAACTCTGCCTGAAGGCCTGAAATTTCTTACACTGTCAAAATAGCACAAATAGAAACACCTCTAAATTCATCCTGTGGCTGTTTCTGGACCGAGGAAACCCTGACATTCTAATCCCTGGTCCTCCCGCTCAGTCCCACCACAGGCTACAGGAACCGTCACCACAGGATGTGGCCTGGAGGAGCCAGTCCTGGAAGGGTCTCTGCCTGACTTGTGCAAGAGGATCTTTTTGTTTGTTTGGTTGGTTTTTTTTTTTTTGATAACAAAAAAATGTGCAAGAACCAACATTCGTTCGAAGGAGGCCTATGGAGGATGGGGAGCAGGGACTAGAAAACACAGCTGCTGTTTTATATATTAGGTGTGCTAATTACATGTGCTAATTTGTAGCTCTATAAAGTCAATTATTAAACTATTAATAAAAAGTTAAATAAGTGAGAATTCAACTTTGATAGGGCGATGGCTCCCGCCAATGCCTTGGCTGATGTCAAGACAGAAAGACAAAATAAGGTTTCTAGTAAGTTAGAGAAGCAAAGAATTTAAGCATGGAAATTACCCAGTCAAGTCCCCCAAGCTGGTAAATACTGACCAAAGGAGGTCTGTGAAGGCCCGCTGGGGACTCTCGGGCTGCTCTCTACTTCAGCCTGTTCCTCTCACGCGCCACAGACACAAGTGGTCGTTCCCCGCCTTCTCCCCCCAAGCTTGGATCCATCAGGAAGAAACCAGACAAACCCACCCAGCTGGAGGTCGGCGGGGGTGGGAGCGGCAGCCAGGGACGGCAGGCCAGGTCCCGGGACAGAGGGTCATACTACTCACACCCCCCACCGCCTCCTGGACATCACCTCCTGTGGCTTTACAATGCACATTCTTCTTCAGCCCGTCAGCCGCCTGTTATGATGGAGCACACTGACCTGACCCCTTCCTGCCCCAGGTCTTTGACATGAACATGTATCCCCCTGCAGAACAGCTCTTCCCAAACAGCCCCCTGGCCCCTTTGCCGCTTTCGTGTCTCTGTGGACCCCCTCGCGGCCTTCATCAACACATGGGGTATAAGGAGATGCCTGGAGTGTTTCAGCTCCAGGCAGGTAATCCCTAACCCCAGCGCCTGCAGGCACTCAACCATACCAAGGGTGGAAGGGGAAGATGCAGTGAACCAGAAGAGAAATATTTGCCCTAAATTTGAGCCATGGTGGCTTTTGTTTGACTGCAAATCAACCAAAAGAGAATATAAAACTTTTTTTTCTATAGTTTCTTGGACTCAATGTCTATGCTTGTTCATCAATGAGCTTCTTTTAAAAAAAAAATAGATTTATTTATGCATACAAGAGCTGGGTATAGGCCAGAGGTGTGAGAAGGGTGATTAACCAGATACAAAATGGGAACAGAACAGGTGGACTGACTGAAGCCAGGCTGCTCCCTGGCTGACCCACATGGCACTCGTGTGGCTCGAACTCATGCTGCAGTGGCTGTGGAATGATTCATAGTGCTAAGACTTAACTCCTTCTGCCACCAGGGAGGCCCCCATCGAATGAGCTTCTTACTGATCATGTATGAAATGGCCTCATGACCTCAACATTCAAAGTCACAGTTAATGCAATTATTTCAATCCAACACTGACATAGCATTGGAAGGTGTTTGAGACAGGCATAGCTGTGTTTATGTTGCTAATATTATTGCGAATTATGGCTGTTTTTCCACAGGAGAATGTCCACAAGCTAGGACCTCTGTTTTGTACAAACTTAATCCTGTTTGTCATCAGAGTCCTTTAGCTCATTTCCCTAATAACTTATCATCACACAGAAAACCAGGGTTCTCTCTGCTTGAGAAGTGCCTGAGGAGGAGGAGATTGGTGTGAAGACCTGCTTTCAGCAGGTTCCCAGGTTCCAGTACCTGAAACAGCCCCAGGCCACGGAAGCATGCGCTAGCCTACAAACTTCTGTCTCTAAGCTCTGCAAGAAGGGAATGTGGAAAGTCAAGGGACCTACAAGAACCGCCGGGGGTTTTAGTTACTGTTTGCAAACGATTGTCAAGATGAAAGCCATCAAGACGAGCTGGAGCTTAGATAAACAGGGTACAATTCTTTGCTAACTTATTAACAGTGTATTAAAGTAGATTGTGAAACAAATTCCATGGAAGGAGAGGAAGAGGATTAAGAGCCTTCCAAAGGGAAATTCCACTCACTCATCACGTCACCCAGAATGCCTGGGGTGCAGCACTGCCATCAGCTAGTGGGACAGACACAAGGAAACCCTCACTGCCCCTCCAAGCCAAAGCTTCCTCACATCTGCACCTATAGACCAGTTACTGCACAGCAACCATGCCTATTCAGGGCCAAGGCCAGGTTCTAATATGACAAATACACACTGACCCCAAACCCATTTATTGAATGGGTTCCTTTTCTAGAATGTAGAGGCTACTTTAAAAGGGGAGGAGGGTTCCCAGTATAGCAAAATCTAATTAAATAAAGTTGCCACCTTTGATGGCATTATTCACTTAGGTAATAGATACACTATGCAAACAAAAGAAATTAGGTAATAGATAATGGCTGTGGCAAGCTCCTGGTGGAAACAGACATTACACAAAATTAGCAAATTATAGAACATTGTAGAAACTGAAAGTATAGGGAAGAACATGTAAAAAGTGAGAGGGAGGTAAGAAGCGGAAGGGCATGCCTTAAATCAGAGTGGTTAGAGGCCTATCAAAAAGGAAAAAGGTGAATTCAAGCTCCTGGAGGGCCTTGGCATGCCAGAGTGTTTCTGAGGATAGTTATTTGTATCATTGCAACTCTAAGAAATTGATTTACAGAAAACTTAAGAGAGGATTACTTTTTAAAAAAAGTATCTGCTGGGAAATGATCATTTTTTTTCAAAAATGAGGTAGAGGCAACTGGACAACCACAGGCAAGAGAAGGAAGCTGGGTTCATACCCACACACTGAGCGAGCTCTCCATACCCACTCTACACAAAATAATGAGTGTGGCAGAGATGCAGAGAAATACAAACACTTGGACATTCCTGGTGGGATTGGGGAAAATAGTTCCTCAAAAACCTGAGCACAGAATTACCACATGACTCAGGAATTACAGTCCTAGATCTATACCTAGAGAAATGAACACATATATTCACACAGAAAATTGCACTGAAGTGTATAGGAGCATAACTCGTGATAATTAAGAAGTGGAAATGACCTGAATGTTCATCAACGGATGGATAAACAAATTGCAGTGTATATACCTGATGGAATATTATTCAGTCATGAAAAAGAATGAAGACTTGAGACATGTTACAACTTAATGAGTGATTTACAATACTACTAATATCCTAAGGTTGGCCTATATTGAAATAACCAGAAACAAGAAGTTCTGGTGAGGATGTGAAGAAAAGGTACTCTTCCTACACTGCTGGTGGGAATGCACACATAATTTTCCATTATGGAAAGTCATATGGAGGTGTCTTAAAACATTAAATATGGATCTGCCATTCGACATACTAATGCTGCTCCCACATCTACCCCAAAAATTCAGAAACACTAATTCAAAAGGAAACCTGCGCTCCCAATGTTTATTGCAGCACTATTTACTATAGCTAAATCATGAAAACCCAAGTTCCCAAAACAAATGAGTGGATCAAGAAGATGTGATATACACACAATGAATACTACTCAGCAATCAAAAAAGATAAATTCATGCCATTTGGGGCAATATGGATGGAGCTGGAAGGCTTAATACTCAGTGAAATAAGTCATGAAGGAGAAAGTAAATGGATGGTGTCATTAATAGGAGGAATATAAAGTAACTAAACTAAGAGTCAGATAAAGGCAAGCTTAAAAACTAACCCTAGAAATCTGACTGTAGAACTGAAGCACCAAGATGGGGGAGAAGAACAAAGAGGGAAGGAAGCACAATGGACTATGGTGGTGGGTCCACCACGGTGATAATACCTGGTGAGGGTATCCAAAATTACCCCAATTAAAAATAAGTAACTGAAAAAAATTTCTGGATAACTTATTAAGGTTATCATCCATTTATAAGCTGAGCTCATTATGCTGTTTACATGTTTGAGTTGCCATAAGTAAAGCTTCAGTCAATATTTACAGACAAAACTTTTGTATGGATGCAAGTTTCCATCTGTCTTTAGTAGATACAGGCATGTCTGGTTTTAGGGTGCTTCACAATACTACATTTCTTACAAATTGAAGGTTGGTAGCAACCTCTTGTCCCTCAAGTTCACTGAAGCCATCTTTCCAAAGGCATCTGCTGACTTCATTTCCTGTTCACATTTAATTAAGGTACGTACCTTGTTTTTTAGACATCAAACACACTTTATAGACAACAGTAGAGTGTAAACGTAACTTTTATAAATATAGAAACCCCCCGATTCCCAAGTCTTGCTTTACTGTGACACTTGCTCTATTGTGGTGGTCTGGAACCAATCTCTTTCTGTCTCTGAGGTCTGCCTGTATCGAGGCACAGAATTGCCTGTTTTCATGTTTAACTTTTGAAGAAATTGTTGAATTTTTCCAAGATGGCTGAGACATTTGTCATTCCCACCAGCACATAGGAGGACTCCAGTTGCCCCCATTCCAACCAACACTGAGTATTGTGAATCTTTTGAATTATACTAAGTCTGGTGGGCATTAATTTGAATTTTCCTAATGACTAATGATGCTAAGCATCTTTTTTTATTTTTTAGATTTTATTTATTTATGCATACAAGAGCTGGGGTACAGGCCAGAGGCGCAGAGGGTGAGAGGATTCACCAAAGACAGAGTGGGAAGCAGAAAAGGCAGATCTACTGAAATACACTGCTGAGGGGAGCAGTGGGCGAGGCAAGAGAGGTCTGCTGCGCCATGTGGGTCTCTTCCCTGGCAGGGGATCCGGCCCACACTGCAGTGGAAGAACCACTGCTCAGTGCTCAATCCCTTGTGCCACCAGAGGAGCCCTGACATCTTTTTTTTTTAAATTAATCTTTGTAGATTAACAAAATTTGAGTTTTTTAATCTTTGTAGATGTTTTTCTGAATTATCTATTTGAATCTCTTGCTCATTTTTAAAGCATTTGTCTTATTGAGTGTTAAGAGATTTTTAAATATCCCAAATAACAAGTCCTTCACGTATATTCCTTTTGCAAGTACTTTTTCTGTTACTTGCCTCTTGATTTAGCTAATATTATCTGTGATGAGCAAAATTTAAAACCTGATGATGTCCAATTTATCAACTTTATCTTTGAAATTTTGTATTTCATGTGTCCTACCTAAGAAGCCAAAGTTCACGAAGATTTTCTCCTGATTTCTTCTAGAATTTCTGATGTAATTTTGATCTTTTATTTATGATCACGATTCACCTAGAATTAATTTCTAAGTGTACAGTAGGAGTGTATATATTTTCCTTACAGACATTCTGTGATTCCAATACCTTCTATTTAAAAGACTATCCATTCCCCAAACTTCCTTGGGAACTTTGCCAAAAATTAATTGATTGTGTCAGCCTGGGTTTAGCTCTAAAATCTCAATTCTACGCCATTTTCTGCTGACTATTTTTTCCCTGAGTTTGGGTTAAAGACCCCTGTTTCTTTTTCTTTTTTTTTAAAGCTGGTTTTTCCAACTTTTTTTAAAAAAAGATTTATTTATTTGTGCATACAAAGCTGGTACAGGCCAGAGGCCCAGGAGGAGAGAGGATTCACCAGAGCCAGAGTGGGAAGCAGAACAGGCAGATCGATCAAAATCCACTGCTGAGGGGACCAGTGGGTGAGGCAGGAGAGGTCTGCCTCGCCATGTGGGTCCCCTCCCTGGCTGGGGATTGAACTTGCGCTGCTGTGCTGGGGCTGCTTCACAGTGCAGTGCTCAACCCACTGTGCCACCAGGGAGGCCCCCCTGTTTCTTTTATGCCTGATAATCTAAAGAAAAACTATACATTCTATGCTATACACTGTAGTGACTGTACTTTATTTTACACTTCTAAGATGTGCTGCTTCTCTCATCTTAATAATATGTGATGAACCTGCCTGAAGTCAGTGGAAGAATCTGTTTCTCTGCAAAGAGTTGAAGTCTAATTCAGAGTTTGGCATGGATCTCAGGGAATCTCTCTTGGGGCCGCACACCCAACGACGGGACAGAGGTCAGCCACAGATGACTCATGCCAGCGAGAGTTCCATCCCTCTGTCAACCAACCTGAGCAAGGGTTGAAGGATCCATTCACATTTGCAGCAAATAGGTAAGTCTCTTGGACTTTCAGTTTTGCTTGGGCTCCTGGGGAGTCCCAGGTGCACATGGCATTAGCGGTCAGCACTAGATGCAGGAAAGTGCATTAGCTCAGCCCTTCTAAATGCTCCTGTAAGTCCACTGCTCTGCTACCCTCCCAAACCAAATCAGCCACCACCCAATAAGCCTGTGGGCTTTGAACACCAGATTTGGAGCAGGGAGGGGATTGTGGGAAGCCCTTCAAGAACCATCTTCTCCAATGTGGTAGCAGTTTTCCCTCGGCAGATAGTTAAGCTCTTTGCTGTCTTTGATCATTCCTGAAATGGTTACGTGATTAGTCATATTTTCCAGCTAGATATCTTCTCTTTTTTTTTTTTATTGCAGAATCACCCAGTTACCTCATATCTACCACCTAACCACACATAATCTGAAGGGGTGTGAACCTGTACCCTTAAATCAGATAGTGTTGTAAACCAAAGTGACCTCAATGAAAAATAACACATTAAAAAGCACGGATGCATCTAGATGGAAATTTTTACATACTAAAAAAAAAAAAAAAATCACCCAACCCACACAACAGACAGGCAGTCATTAGCAGGAGGATCTTATTCCTACTTTAAGCACGTCTGAATACATTAGCATTATCTCACCATTATACAAAGTCAAACAAATTACTCCAAAAATTAGCCAACGACAGCGGGGGGAGAAAAGTCTTGTTTGTAAACATTGAACCTTGTTTCCAGTTTCCACAGGGCGACAGAAACAGTGAGGGACATCAGGTCACTGGGGTGCCACGTCTGTGACCCCCCAAGCATACACAGCAGATGTGATGTGGACCCAGGCCCTCGGAGGGTGGGGGTGTCACTGAGCGCAGAGCCGCCCCCGAGCTCCTTTGTCAGCTGCTTACCTTGAAAGCCGCCAGGCAGTGAAGGCCCAGGGAGGCCATGGCCAGGGCCAGCAGCACAGTCGCCAGGTTGCGCACGTCCCAGATGGTCTCCACCAGCGGGATGCTGCCCACCTGCCAGTCATAGCACAGGGTGATGGGCGCCAGCAGCAGCCACACGTTGAAAGCCAAGAGGTAGGAGTAAGTGAGGAATCTGGGGAGAGAAGAGAGCCCATGAGCCTCAGCCACTCACACACTGCTGCTGGGTCTGGTCTCCGGCCACCGTCGCTCACGGGCATGGAAGGCCCCGCAGGACACCCCTCACTCAGGCCCTCCCTCGGTCTCCATAGGCCGGCGTGTCTGGGTCACCAGCCAGGGGCCAGCTGTTCCATCGGAGAACAAGACGGTTTTCACCACTGTGTAAATAAAGACGTGACAAGCTGAGATTAACACCCTGAAGGAGATGTCTGGTAAGCCGGGGGACAGAAACGCAGTGCTGAGCAGGCGACAGCTCGCTGCCCCTTTCGAAGGTCCCAGAGTCCTGTAGTGGCTGGGGGTACGTTTAGCAGTTTTTATGACCAAGCACTCCACAGTGAATTACTCCCAAAGGCCACAGTGTCCACACTGGGGAGACTCTAGTCTCAGTCACATGGGAGGAGGGGTCGGCACAGCTGAGCTGTCTCCATTCACAAGCACCAGGGGGCAGAGCTCAGGTGGGCAGGTGGGAATGGGAGTGCAGGTGCGGCTCGGGGGAGCACCAGGGAGGCGAGCCCGGCCTGCTGACTGACCTGTTCTTCTGGGGGAAAACAAGCGATTTAAATTTGCTCTGTCTACACTAGTTCACTGAGTCAGTCCAGACCCTTGAGAAGCACAGGAGTCTTGAGGACTCCACTGAGCTGGGAGCTGGTCACGTCCCAGCCCAGCTTCTAGAAATGGGAGGTCGGGGGGGTCCAAGAAGGACCCCAGCACCCCCATTATAACACCTGCCTGAGAAAGGCCATCAGGAGCTTCTATAATACCTGGGACAGGCCCCGACCTGCTGCCTGAGCACTCGTGATGGAGGCTGCCAGGGGCAGGTATATCCTGAGCGACAAGGGCTTCTTTCCCAGGGAATCCTCAGGAAGGACAGGGCCGGGCTCCCATCTCTACTGGAGGATGGACTCCCCACTTCCAGGCTGGCCAGCCAGCGCAGTGAGCGCCCACTACCGCGCCTGTGCTGTTTCTAACCCCTGAGCCCCAGGCCCAGCCTGCCCCCCATCTTTTTCCTCTCCCCATGCCCGTCTCCCTCTGCACAAATCAGAAGGTATGTAGTTCTTTCCCCTCCTGCCAGGAGTATTTAAAGTCTTCATCATTAAACTTAAATCTGATTACCTTTAGACTGTTCTCCTGGCTGTAATGGGTGGCAGTGCTTATCTTTGGTGCTCTGCACAGGAGTAAACCCTCAGGGAGTTTGTAATCCAGGAGAGAGGCGAGAGGCTGAGTGGGAGCAGCCGGACCCGCTGGGCGGCAGGCACAGAGTATGCAGGACAGCCCTCCTTTCGCTGGAGTCTTGGGGTCACAGGGATGAGGTCTGACGGTTTCTATGCTGCTTCCAATGTGAAGGAAGCGTCAGGTCACCAGCCAGTGGCTACAGGTTCCAAGTGCTCCTCCCAGGGCTTCTAAGGGAGCAGTCGTGACCAGTGAGACCCGGGACGCTCACTCACTGCTGCTGCCCCCATACCCCAGAGAGAAAGGGTGGAAGGCCTGGGATACTTCAGTGAGCCTTCTAGCACTTTCCTCGCTCCTGCCTTCTCTAACAAAATCACCATTTTGTCAATTACCGTGTACCAAACGCAGCACCTGCTAGTGTCATGGAGCCTAAATAAAAACAAACCAAATTAAAAAGCCTTATTTCTTTAGGCCTGGGCATGTGAACCTTCTCAGGAGGAGAGGATCGGATGGGCCCAGAGGGCCACTGTCGCAGAGCTTCTGGGCTGACCGGTTAAGAGCGTGACGTGCCTTCTAGGCCCAGCAAGACTCTCAGCAGGGAAATCACACAATCGTCACACTCAGTTCCGCCCCAGCTCTTAAAAATCATTTTTAAAACAGGATCTCTCTTTCACCAGTAATAGAGACACCGATTAGAAATGGCTGTTAAAATTAGAAAAGTCACTCTAGAAAACATGGAAATAAGAGAAAAAAATGACAACAAATGGATCGCCAAGCCTGCTGTCCAGACTTTCCTCACTAATTACAGCATTGCAGAAAAGGGGGGCTGGCCACCGGGTGTCCACCCTAAGTCAGCACTCGCCCATGATGTCGTCGTGTTCTAAAAAACCAGGACCCTGAATCTGACCCAGCTCTTCCTGTGAGTTTACAGCCAACAGATGAGGCACGACAGTCAGCGTCACCACAAGGACCAGTGCTGTCCACGGTCAGATCATGGTTCTGGGTGTATTTTTCAAGGCTCCGCTTCCCTTGGAAACACACCGAAAGAGGCTAGCGGCTTCATAGGCTAGAGTGGGCCAAGGAGCGAGGCCGAGTGAGCCACACTGACCCACTCACGAGTGCTGGACTGGGCAATGTCGGCCGGGGGGTGCTCTGCGCCGCTGTCTCTGCTCTTGTAAGTGTTGGCTTTTTTCCCTAATAAAATCATTTTTTTTAAACTCTTGGCCCAAGCCCACAGATTCACAAGAGCATTTCGTTTCAATCACATAGTGAGCTGCAGCTTGGCGTGGATTTTTTTTTTTTTTTTGCATAGAGGAACTGGGGTACAGGCCAGAGGTGCAGGGGGTGAGAGGATTCACCAGAGACAGTGATTGGAGCAGAACAGGTGGGTTGATTAACAGACACTGCTGAGGGGAGCAGCGGGCAAGACGGGGGTGGGGGGGTCTGCTGCACCACGTAGGTCAGCATGACCTGGCCGGGGATCCAACTCAGGTCGCGGCAGTGACAGCCTGAGACTCAACCCCTAGGCCACCATAGAGGCCCAGCTTAGCCTAGGAATAGCTGCAAACACTATGCAGAAGTTTTTGTTTTCTGCTTAAGTTCACTTTTAGGCCTCGTCCTACAAGTTGGTTGCTTACTTTCTACTCCTGAGATGCCTTCCGGACAAAAAGTCAAGTCAGTGTAGTTCTGGTTTTTAAATTCTCATGTGACTTTAAGAGAAACTGTAACCCAGCCAGGCTTAGCAGGTAAAGTCTAGGACAGAACTAAGCTACTTCCCTTCCCAGGACACCAAGGAGGTGACGCCTGATTAACGAAGCTGCTTTCATACACACACAGCATCCAGAATCTCAGACATATCACCTGCTCTCTCGGACACGGGGATTCAAATCCCCGTGCTGCTGCTGAGTAGGTTAAACACTACTTCAGATGCCAAGACAGCGTGGAAAATTTGTGCATGTTTCAGCAGAAAGAAGCCCCATGGAATCATGCCAAAAGCTAATTACGTTTTAGGGGGCAGCTGAGCTCCTGGGCTATGCAGCACACAAATTTCTTTTCGACTCACTGACCACGCGTTACATTTCAAACTAATCATCTTGTTTATTTTGGTAAGTTTTCAGAAATGAAATAATCTGTCCAATAATTCTACCCTGCTGGGTTTTCTTTTTTAAAGTGGGCGCAGAACCCAAATGAATTATTGACCGATTTTCTGCCACGAACTCAGCAAGCAAGAGGGAAGCCAGCGGCTTATCTTGACAGCAAAATGGAATCCACAGCCCTGAAAGCCAGGAGGCAGCTTGGGCCCTTAGTCCTGTCTTTTCATTCACCAGCTAGGGCAGAGGGAAATTTCTGTAAGAAACACATGACAAGGGAAGGGAGAGGCACTGCCCACATGTAGCAAGTGGCACCTTACAAAACCTGCAGCTATAGATCGCAAATCTTCATTTTTGTCAAGAAAAAATTAGAGGGGGCCTCCCTGGTGATCTAGGGATTAAGTCTCAGTGCTATCACCACTATGGCCAGAGTTCGATCCCCAGCCAGGGAGGTGACCCACATGGCGCAGGAGACAGACCTCTCCTGTCCCACCCACTGCCCTGCTTAGTGGTGCACCTCAGTAGATCTCCCTGCTCTGCTCCCCACTCTGTCTCTGGTGAATCGTCTTGCCCCCACACCTCTGACCTACACCCCAGTTCTTCCTCGCCAAAAAAAAAAAAAAAATTAGACTGCTTTACGTGCAAAAACATATGCAAATTATGGCTCAGAAACAAGCAGAGCCTGCATCCTGTGTGCTCCCAGATGCTGCGACAGGAACAAGGGAAGAGCCATGGAAGAGAGTTCTTGCATCCTGGGTATTAAAACATCTCTCCTACTGAGAGCCTCTGCTTCTTCCACCTGCAAACCCTCATCGTTGCATAAGTCCAGGTTGTGTTCTCTGCACACTGTGTCCTCCAGGGGAGGGTACAGGCCAGTCTGCAGGCCTGCAGCCCAGGTGCATGCCTACCTGCCCTGGGGCTTGGGAGATCCTGAATCACCATGATGCTCTGCTCCCCCAGGGTCTCCAGAGTCGCACCAGCCCCAGGAACAAGGACAGGTGCTAGCACACCTGCATATTATCCTCATGCCCTGCACCTTCCCCAGGACTAGCCAGAGAGCCGTTTCCTGTGTGACTGTTTACCAGCAGGAGGCCCTCACTGCCATTCAGATAACGGTGAGGACTCACCCTGCGCTGTCCAGACAGGGGGAAGGGCCTGCTAGGTGTTCAGGTGTACTGGCTGAGTTCAGACTGAGCTGTTTCTTTTTGGGCAGCCCCTCCGCACAGGGCCACCTGGCCCCTGGCCCTCCCACTACCAAAGAGCAAGGAAGATTCCAGTAAAGGCATCCCCAGGATCACACGTCACAGAAGCCTCATTAGAAAGCATTATTTTGTGCAAGACTAAAATGAACAGTGCCAAACAAAAACTCTTGTTACCGTGGATAAACCATAAACTAAAGTGGAAATGTCATTAGGTCTCTCCCGCCATTAATACACTATCTCATGCACAGGCAGCTCTGTCGAAGCGGAAAACATGAATCTCAATGTCTAAGACTGACCCCAAGAGCGGTCTAGGAAAGAAGCAATCCTTCCTTCTGCCAAACAACACCTGCTTCCTGTGCCATCCCCGCTGGGCTTCTCTCTGTGAAGCGCTAAACCACGTCTTATTTCAAATCAATGTGAGTCCAGGTCTAGAGTCCGCCGAGCACGCTTGTACTTACTGCTCACTCTGCATCGGGCACGCTTGTTTCCAGGTCTCTACACAGGCCTCCTGTGGGTCTATTAATGAACCACATCCAAAACATTGAAACTCCCTTCGGCACATGCAGCATTTTCGATTTTACAAAGCATTTGCATGTAAGGATTATTTGATCCCAGTAAAATCTCTACCACTTGGGCATGGCTCTCATTCCTGCAGCAGGGCACTGGCCCTAAGGAGGCTGAGACCTGGTTCAAGGTTGCGGTCAGCCCAGGGCAGACCCTGCACACAAGACGGGGCTTTCTGGCTCCATGCACAACTCCCCACGATCACAGAGTGCCCGGTGGGCATGTCCCTAACAGTGCAGAGACTGACAGGCACCGTGGTGGGTGGACACTGTCTCGCCGGGAAGCACCGGCCTGCGATCCTGACCTCTAGCAGATTCTCCTGCCTCTCACACAGCTACCGGGTGTGCAGCCCCCTCCATGCCCCACCAGGAGCACTGCACAGATGAAGATGCACCTCAGAGCCTCACCCAGCAGGAAGCTGATGCCCCACATCGAAGCTTGGGCTATGTGTCCCTTACGGAAAGCAATCTTTGTGTTTATGTTCCATGATAGTGAAAAATGAAAGAGCGGCTTCTTTCATCTTATCAGCTTCTCTGGGATTTAAGATCCTAATAGAGCCGCTACACAGGCTGGAAGAGCTATGTGGCTTGCTTGGAGAGGGAGAGACTCTGCAAGACACCCAGGCCGGCTTTTCCCAACATCCTGTCCTGGCGGTGGGAAGGCCTCTCCCCGCCCACAGGGGCCCAAGGTGTGGGCCCCTCCTCCCTTCTCCTCCTTGCATTTCTCACCTTCTTGCCTGGTCCAAGGCAAAAACAATGGCTGTCACTTCTGCCAGGACTTTAACCACCCTTGAATCAGCGTGAAGCTACTTTTGTATGAACATCACCCACATGGCGAGACCGCCCTCTCTCTGCCCTGTGGAGAGCTCGGCAGCCACATGGGGCACCATACACCTGAGGGTCTCAAAATGGGGGGCACCCCTAGGCCAAAACACATAGGCTGCTGGACACTACAGGTTCCCTCCCAGGCCTGACCCACCCTTTCAGCGTATCTAGACACGAGCCAGGAAATCTTTGTTTCTAACAAACGTTTCGGACCGCTCTCCTTGAACATGATGAAATGTTTGTTTTTGTTTTGTTTTTTAAGTCCTAACTTGAATATTTAGTGAACATTTGTTTGGAGTATATTACGTACAACACAGCCCCCATGGAAGGGGCTTCGAGGAACAGAAATCTCAGAAAGCCGTAGAGCCTGCCGCCATCAGGAGCAAAACAGAAGGTTCTGTGCCCGTTTGGAGCCGCCGGGCAGACATGGAGAGGCAGAAGCAGACGCTCCTTTGGAAGAAGAGGTGGAGCTGGACCCTGATCTCACTCTTTCACACCCTGACGTTTTCCTACCACATAGCACAACCCTCCCCTGTGTCCGGAAGTGCAGGCACAGATCTGTCCACTCAGCCACCTGCTTATCCAGGGCCATTCTCACGAAACCATGATGCTGATGAGGGTCCTGTATATCCTTTTTAATATATTTCCCAGATTTGAAAGTCAACCGTTTGCCATTACAAAGACTCAAGTTCTTCCATCGAGCAAAAGACCACGTCCCGTCCTGCCCCTGGCGCCCAGACAGCCCCTCTCCGGGCAGCGGAGGGGCCTCAGTGCGCAACCCCGTGTCCTCAGCACCACGGGCTCCCAGTCGCCATGACAGCCTCCTCCCCTCGGCTTCTGTTTTTATTTTTAATCCCAGATTCACAATATTGATTATCCAAATAGCACATTTCTACAGACACTTCTACCAACAGAATTCCTACTCTGGGTCCCGCCTTGGCTCTGCCGACTTCCCACTTTCAAATCCAAGCTCAAGTTTCCCAAATTGTCATTTCGGTTTTTTTCAATTCCCTTGGATCAAGTACAAGGTTTCGTTGCTGTTGATTCCTGTCCTAGCTCTTGTTCCTACAGAAATTCCGAGTGGCGTGATGGCAGAGGGGAATGGAGGAATTTAGACCAAAGAGAACAATGTTTTCTTAGCTATGAAAGAAAAAGGCCTACTGGAATAAATCTAAATTTAGAGTAATTACCAAGAAGGTAATAGAGGGTTCCTTGTGATTTACATAAACAGCGGCCATAGCCATGAGGGTTCGGACCCTGCAGGTACCAAAAACAAAGGCCAAGCTGAGGCGTCAGGGTGGGACAGAGGGGGCCAGAGAGAATTCACTCAGGCACACCTGGCTAAGGGCCTCCACACCCCGTAGAAGGGGGTGGGTTAATCCAGAACCCCGGTGCTGTTTCCATACATGAAATTAGGAAATTTAAGCAGATACTCTACAGTTTAAACCCAATCATTCCTCAAGAAAACATTCTGCTGAGTTTTTGGATTTATAAACCCTGAGGGCTATTTCTGGAGACACTGGACAAGACACTGGGAGGAGAGGTGACAGGAGCCAATGGTTAAATCACATTTATGGTGTTCATGGAGAGGACCTGGTGATAATTCCCTCGGAAGGGGCCTAACCAAGCCCAAGTCCTCTCCATAAGGCTTGTGTAACCGAGACCATCATTCACTCACTCAACAATGTTCTTGGGATTTATGTCAACTTCTGAAAGGAAGCCCAATAAGACTGTAAGATAATGTTAAGGGGTGCCAGGACAGCTGTTCTGCTCAAGAGCAAGTCTTTCAACACCCAAGTCTACTAACAGAACACCCACCTCCCTGACTTTATCATTTCAACACCTGTGAACTGGTCACCAGCCTTCCTGAGGGGAAGACGCCCTTAGCCCAGACCTGCACCCTAAGCAGGCTCACTCTGTGACACCACCAGGCTGGGCCACACCCCCAAGTCACAACACTCACTCTGTCAGTGACCAGGTCCCAGCTAAACGTCAAGAGGAAGCCATCTTTGTGGGCAGCTCAGATGCAGGTGGCACCTGGGGCACAGGCGGAGCGGGCACTGTGGTCTTCTGTCAGAGACTTCCCTGAAGGCACTGACGTTAGCCTGGGCCTGCCCGTGGGGAGAGCTTCAACTGGGAATTGACATTATGGGTGAACCGATGGGGCCAGTGAGAAGCCCCAGGTCGTGAAACAGACCTAGGACCTTGACGGGATTGCCAGGGAGGGATTCGATGCTCAGAGAGTTAGACCTGCATGTCTCTCAGGGAAAGACAATATCTCTTTTCCCTTCTTTTTTAAGAAAACAGGTCACAGGTCACAAACACACACAACCTACTTAGTTCTCCTTTGGGGTGCACGGGAGATGCCCCCGCAGTCGCTGAGGTCAGTGAGGACGCAGGTGAGTCCACAGGTCTGAGCAGAGGTGCGTGGGTGTCTTGATGCTGACCCTGCCCAGGTACAGGGCTGAGCACGTGATGACAAAGAAATAATGGGCAATTCTGATGCTATCATGGAGATGTAGTGATTTTATTTTTAATCTACGTTCTGAGTGTCTGTGTCCCCCTCCTCGACCCCTAACATAATGGCACCAGGGACAGGGGCAGCCTTTGGGTAGAGACGAGGTCACTCGGACAGAGCCCCCATGAACAAGAAGAGCAACTTACTACAGAGACCCCTCAGGGCTCCTGAGTCCCTTCCATACCAGAGGCCACAGGCTGACGTGACCCCCAGCAGAGGGCAACCCCGCTGGCACTTTGATTTTGGCCATCCGGCCTCCATAACTGTGAGGAATAAATTGCTTTTCTTTCTAAGCAATCCCATGTGTGGTCTTCGGCTGGGCAGGCTGTATGAATGAAGGCCCATCCTGTAGACACTACATATGGAAGTGATGAGCACCAGGCGAGCCCTACCTGGGGCTGTCTGCAAACAGCACACGGTGTCTGGAGAGAGAGGAGCAGGCTGGGTGCAGGGTGGGGACTGAACACAGGGAGAAGTGCTGATCGGGCTTCAGGGGCGGGGGCAAGCATCCCATGACCGTCTCCTTCATCATGCACTCAGTGTGGAGGTTCCATGCCAGAAGGAGGGAGCCTTCCCGGTCTATTCTGGGTGGCAGTGACTCAGCCATCACCCTACTTGAGTCCAGCACAGATATATTGACAAGTCAGCGTCCTATCACTTAATTGATACACAACCTCAATGGGTTACAGATTACGAAACGTATTGACTGGCCACACTGAAGTCCTAAAGCTAAATACACACTGTATGTTTGGGAGAAATGGGAAGGAGCACAATAAAGGGTCTTCTTACCAGCTAGCCCTGCATTACGATGTGTCCTCCCACCCGTTCTGGGCTGATCTACCTTGTCACGTGCCTAGTGGTCAAGACCAAGAGGTCGGCGTCCTGGTGGCCAAGCTGCTGTTAGCATGAGCTCAATCACAGTACAATTAAAAAGACTGGACACACACCCTCATAAAAACACACAGAGAAAACCCAAGGTTTATATAACTCATTATGGAGGGAACCAGAAATCTTGACAAAGTCAGTTCAAAAGAAGAAGTGAGACAAAGTCTTCTTGACATAACACCAAGAGCACAATTCAACAACCAAAACAGACTAGTTGGACTTCATCAGAATTAAACACTTTTTTTACTTCAAAGGACACCGAAGTGTCTTTTGTCCAAGAAAGCAACAAACCACTGGAAGGTGGAAAAATGTTTATACAATATGTACTGATCAGGGGCTTGAATCTAGACTATGTGGAAGATTCAGCAACAAAAAGGCAAATAACCCAATCAAAATCTGGGGAAAGAATATGAAGGGACATTTCTCCAAAGAAGATACAGAAACACCCACATTTGGAAAGCTCAGCACCATCCAGAGAAACATACATCAAAATCACAAAACATCATTTCCCAGGACTGGAATGACTGTAATTAAAGCAAAAACAAGTAATTGTCCAAACAACGAGTGCTGGAGAAGATGTGGAAAGACTGGAACTTTCGTTTACTGCCTATGAAAAAGGAGAATGATGTTGGGGCTTTGGTCAATAGTCTGGAAGTTCTTCCGAGGGCTAAATATAGCGCTAACACGATGTCCCAGCAACCCACACATGAGGACAGGAAAGCACTGGCAAGCAGAGCCGGGGACGTGAATGTCTGTGGGATGCTCTCATCGGGCATCCCAAACATCCAACCACAGATGAAAGGAAAACATGGCCTGTGGACACCCGCACAAGGACACTGTGCTGGGGACAGAGAATGAGCGAGACACAGCCACGAGGCAGACAGGCCTGACAAGGTGATGCCAAGTGAGAGACGCCACATGGCGAACGTTCCCCTTACAGCACAGGGTTAGGAAGGAGGCAGGAGACAAAGAACAGTCGTGGCTGCCCAGGGCTGGGTCAGGGTGAAGTGGCAGTTACCTTAGTGGATACGAGGGGAAGGTGAAAATACCCTCCAACTGACCGCAGCAAGGGCTGCACGGGCATGGGAAAAGGCACGAAAACCACAGAAGCACACACTTCAAAGTGAGTGGAGCAGCGTGGATGCAAAACACAGCTCAAAGCGGCTATTAAGCACACATGTAAGTGGAATAGGTGGCACAGATATATAAATATATGCACGTGTATTGACATATACAAATGGCATTTGAGAAACGAGGGTTTCTGGCTCATGGGTAAGTAAAAAGACTGGCAAATTGAAGACAAATTTGTCCATGTTTTGCAACACACACAACTGCAGCATTTTGAGTCTCACATCAACATTCTGAGTTTGTTTTCTAGAGAAAAGGAATCAATGGCTTATCGGGCTTCTATGGTGTGATTCTAAGTGAATGGAACTGTGAAATACAGTGACAGATGGATAGCAAGCCGGTGAGGCTGCCGCCCTGCAGAGGGTCACCCTGCATCCTGCATCACCCATCATCCCAGGTCACCCTCCATGCCCCAGTCAGGCCACATAGTCAGCTCTTGGACCCTGGATGGTCTTACGTTTCCTCCTGAGCCCAGTGGTGGCACAGTTCAGGTTTGTTAAGCAAGGGTGTTATGTCCTAGCTAAAAACATGGAGATAGATCATTTATGAGATGAAGTCTCAGAACTAAAGTTACATCACCTGAAGCAAAGGAATACTTGATGAAAGCTACACTCAAAAGCAATGAGAACCTTTTTTTAAAAATACTTGTGACTCATAACTGCACAAGAACATTATTTTGAAAGGAAGCCTGCACTCCTATGTCTACTGCAGCACTACTTACAATAGTCAAGATATGGAAACAATCTAAATGCTCCCAAGCAGATGACTGTATCAAGAAGATGTGGTCTATAGACACAATGGAATAGTACTCAGCCATCAAAAAGAGAAACTTGTGCCATTTGCAGCAACATGGATGGAGCTGGAAGGGATGATGCTCAGTGAAATAATCCAGAAGGAAAAAGAAAAAAAAAAATCAATGGTTTCACATATAGCAGCAATACAGGGGGACCAAATAAGGGATTGGGGGGGAGAACAGGTATTAGACATACTTTAGGGGGAGAAATAAAACTTGCAAGGCAGAAGCCAGGGTGCTCTGAAAGTCATCTGCAGCATCTGAAGAGGTGGGGCCTTGATGAGACAGGTCGACAGTTGATGAGAAACCTGTGATTAGTGTGACAGCTGAATTGCAACACTGACCAGAAGCAAAAACCCAGCAGAAGCAGGAAACAGACCGAGGTAATCCATTTGCGACACCACCAGTTCAGGAGGCCAGCCCATTATGCAGGCAGAGCAGATACTTTCCTTGGGAAGTGAGTGAAAGACAATTTTCTAGATGCGCAGAATAGCCTATTATAAACGGGCTATCTTAGAAGGATGTGCAGAGCCATTTATACCAAGTGTCACTGAAGTGTCCCTGGGAGTCCATGCATTTTGAGTGTGAAACAAGAACAGACATATTTTTTTTAAAGGAAAGAATAAGGGAGCAATAATTAGAATATTTTGTTCTACCCTTTCCTATCTGCTGAACTGCCTAGGAATAACAGGCCCTGAGGTGGAGCTGAGACAGAAGCCTGGGAAGAAATGGGGCTCAGACCCTGTGCAGAAGAGCACCCAGGCTTTGGAGTGAAAGGCAGTGGATGGCAAGTAGCCACCTCAGGTTCTCATTCTGCCAGAGGTTCCACCAAATGATTATTTTTGCCACCGGCAGGGATAAAAATGGCGCACATAAGGGATAGAGTCAGAGAGACACAGGGTGCCTGACCCCAGCACCCTGCCCTGACCCAGCACCGGGCTGATCGCTGTTCTCAGGTGACAGAACTGACTGAGGAAACTGGGAGATAACTTGAGGACAGCCTGTGCTCTTCCCGTCTGTCTCTCATCCGTCTCTGATGATGCACCTGGATCGGGAACAGGCTGCCCCTAACGATACAGGCAAGAGGAGGCTCAAGTACAGGAGACAAGAGAGCTTGGAGGGAAACCAACCCACAGCTAAAGGAAATGGAACATTAGACAGGAAAAGATCTGGCAAAATTGGTTTTTCTCTACAGGCAGAAAGTAGCTATTTAAGGAGCCACAGAACCTAAAACAATTTATCAATGAGCTAAAAATATCCAGACAAGGAGCCCCGGGGATTTTGAAAGCCAGTGAGAGACGCCTAAAAAGGACGAGGAGCTCACAATATTAACAGAAAGCTGAGATGTCACACTGAATTAAAGGATTAAACAACATTTTGAAACATATAGATATAAACAACCATTTATAAAAGGCTGCACTACTGCCAACAGAAAAGCTGAGGAGGCTGTAGGAGAGCGCTTAATCCAAATGTATGTTTTAAGTAACCAAAGCAACTGTGACATGATATTCATTATAAAGACAGGCCAGTCACACTGGGGGGGTATCCTTTCTGAGTGGAAAACTGTCTAAAAATGACAAAAGGAAACCAGGGCCACGGAAAACATAAAGGCAAAGAAAACAGAAACTTGTCAATGAAAGCACACGAGTAACCAGTGAAATAAAGCAAAGATCAGGGCCTGCACAGACGCAAGACCCAGGAGGTGCTGGCTGAGAGACACCAAGACACCAAAACGTAAGGGGCGGCGACTCGAGACTTAAGATTCACTGTGTTTTAGAAGACACCAAAGAGTTCGCAGGGAGCCTGCTGTTGCGGGCATGCAGCTAATTACACCTCACCAGGTGTTAAAAAGTACAGAAAACTACGAAAATTTAAAAACCGTGTACCTCAGTGTTTAAACGCTCTCTCAATGACATATTCCAAAGAAAAGTTATTAAAACTTTGAAATAGACAACATGGCTGGAACTGGAAGGGATGATGTTGAAATCAGTCAAAAGGAGAAGACAAATGCCAGCTGATTTCACTCACATGTGGAATATGGAGAAACAAGCAAAGGAACAGACAAAACAGGGCTTCCCTGGTGGTGCAATGGGTTGAGCGCCACACTGTGAAGTATGCGTGGCACAGCAGAGCAAGTTCAATCCCCGGCCAGGGAGTGACCCACATGGCACAGCAGACCTGCCTCACCCGCTGCTCCCCTCAGCAGTGTGTTTTGGTTGATCTGCCTGTTCTGTTCTCCACTCTCTGGTGAATCCTCTCACCTCCCACAACTCTGGCCTGTACCCCAGCTCTTGTATGCATAAACAAATAAATCTTTAAAAAAAAAAGAAATGGAACAAATATGTCTTTTTAAAAAAATGAGACTTCAGAACTGAGGCCAGTAGGGGTGTCAGGGAAGGGGGGAAGGACTACAGGGGCCTTGCTGGGTGGCGTGAAGTGGCAACATACATCGAGGAGCTGTGGCTCCCTACCCCAAATTCATATATAGTGTTGTAAACCAATAAAGAAACAGTAAAATTAAAAATCATTGTTATGAAATGAAATTATCAAATGTAATTACACCTGCAAGCCTCAAGAGAACCCAACAGCAGATGGAACACACAGGAAGTTAAAAGCCTCCTCGGTGACCCCATCTACTGCTCCACCGGCCCCAGTCTGTCTGGTGTCCCAAGGACACTGCATCCAGCACAAACAGCTGCTCGCTCCACTTGCCACTTCCAGCCTCCTCGCTGGCTCTCCAGGGAGTCCTGAGGCCCAGCGAACCTCTGCCCACCTCTTCCTGCACGGCCTGAAGCCTCAGCCAAACAGGCCACTCGACAGGCATTTACTATTGGTAAGTGCTCTGTAAAACAGTGTTCCAGGCCAGCAGCAGTAACACTGAAAAGCAGCACCATTTGCTGGAAAAAATTCCAAAATGTCCAAACAGTATGAAAGGGACACAGTTCTTTTATCCTTGGAATAATTAAGCATGTCAAACAAGCTAATAAATAGCAAGTGAAATTAAGACTGTTTCATCAACTGACCTTGTGAGAAAGTAAGGCGAAAAGGAAGCGGGATTATCCTGCTCTGAGAAGAGAGGCATGGACCCCCCCATGATCCACAGCCGGAAGTACAGAATGACGGTCACCTACGGAGGAAAAGAAAATTCGGTGAGAAAATCACTGCCCTGCTCTTCTGGACGACACCTCCATAGGCTTTACAACGGTGGTGCTCAGCAAACACTTGGTATTGAGCATGTCTATAAAACCTCAACATTCAAGATGGGTAGGGAGGAGGGCAGGCCAGGAGGTGAGCCAGGAGCAGCCAGCCAGCAAGCCCCTCCTGACTGCTCCCCTCTCCTCTCCTCTGCGCATGCAGGGTGTGGGGCAGCAGGCTCCAGCTGGACCTACCGCTGACCCTGTTCATGCACCCGCGGCACTGAGCCGAATCGGAGGGAAACGTCCCCGCTGGCAACTTCGGAAGAACTCGCGTGTGTACTTACATAACTTATGACCAGCACGGCCCTCTTCAGGAACGGCCTCATGGTAAGCAGGGCATTCCTGTCGCTGCCCGCGGTCAGACACCTGAAACAGGAGACAGGGAGCATCAGAGAGCAGAGTCTCCCTTCAGAGCCACCCTGCAGTGCTTGAGAAAGGCCAGCTGCAGGGGCGAGGGGAACGGGCTCTGCAGGGGTGCACACCACTCTGACCTCTCCCTGTAGGCCCCTCTTTCCAGGACTATACCAAGACCACCTAATCCTTGTCACTCTTCCAAGGGAGAGGCAGGGGAGGCCCTCGTTTTCTCCAGTGCACCCCCTGAATGGTTCCCTTTCTCCCCCAACCTCCCCAGTCTCAGTCAAGCTATTTAAGATGCCACCTAAAGCCACGTGGGGAGGGACTCAGTCAAACTGCTCCCCCGCCCCTCCCCCTGTGTCTACAGGAGGTGGACATGCTATTATTATTAAATGTTTCTGTGGCTTTTTCTTTTATCAGTCTGTGAGGTGCTTGTTTGATATTTGCAGCCCAAAAGGACCCAGAGGGGTAAGGGGTGATTTCCTTTGCACCCCAAGAGCGCCTTATAGAGGGGCAGGAACACCTGCCACAGCTCACGTCCTGTACAAAGCTGAGACTCACACATCCACACGCAAGGCAAGCGAGAGGCAGTGGCTAAAGAACCCCAAGGGACAACTTAAAGAGGAGCCACTTTCATCTCCAAGCAGATTTTCACATCTAAAGCACAGAACGAGTGAGGGAGAGCAGCCCCTCAAATCCCATAACCCACCACGTCCTTGTTCCTTCACCCTTTCCCATTGCTTTCCTCAACTCTTCCAGTCCACGAAAGGCAGGTCTGTTCCTTCCTGCTCCCTCCCTTGTACCGGCTCCAGGCCCAATGTCCTCAGTGGCCTGAGTGGAGGGGAGGAGGTGAGCCAGGCAGACTGAAAAAGCCAACACCATAAATCTGCCGACACCATAAATTACAGTTGAAGAAAACAGAAATGGGAAGGCTCGACAGGAATGAGCAGGGAGGAAGGAGTAGCAGCGCCTGCTCTGCTGGGGGAGACCCTTCATAAGGTGCAGTTCCCTATGAAAAAACACGTGAACAGTAGTTTGGGGTACATGGGCGAGTCTAACTGTGCACGCTAAATCGGCAGTAAAGGCAAAAAATATTTATCAAGGTACCCAAAGCCAGCCCCCTCACTTGTGCTTCCTGACACCCTGAGTTTTCTGACCATTTCCTGACCTCAGATTTTCTATTAACACCCACCTTCTTGGCTGATCACTTCACATACTGAGAGTTAAAGGGGACTTCTTCCCGAAGCTCACCCCTGTAGCCATGGGGCCGTCTCGGCTGATACCAGAACAATGCAGAACATGCTTCAGTCACCTGCTCACAATCCTGGGCTAAATAAGGCTCAGCGTGTCGAGTCCCTGAACTTTGCCAGCACAGAATTACCGTGTCAACAGATGACCGCAACGTGATGACTGACACATGCTTACAGAATCAAACAGAATGTTCAAAATGCCAAGCTCTCTCCACTCAACCCCCTTTCTTTCCCTGTGTTTTTACAGACCAGGGCTAGACCAGGCACAAAACAACAGCATGACGTGAGCAGCAAGTTGGAGGAGAACCATTTGGGTGATCCCGTTTGCCTCCCTTAAATCCTGCTGGTTTAAATGAAGATTGTAATGTATGGGACTTTCTCGTCCTCAGAATTTAGGAAAACTGGTCATTTTTGCCTTTCTATCCAGCAGCAACCACCTCAGACACAATGAATTACTATTTAACACTGTACTGATCAATTATAAAAAGCTGTCAAGTCCCAGGGAATGTTAAGCCCCATGGCATGTTAAGACCCAGAGTTTTGCTGTCTCAGGGTCCAGGCCCACCAGCCCGTTCCAGAGAAGGGAACTCCAGCCCCTACTTGGTAATGGCTGGCCGAGCTGCCTCATGTGACTCAGGCACCAACCCCCTCCCCCCCAGTATGACCATAAAAACAGCTGTACTAACCCACTGGGGTCCAACCCCACCTGGGTGAGGCCACTGTGACGGTTCCACTTCAGGGGTTCGGACCCTGGCTCGAGCTAGCAATAAATCCAGCCTTGCTTTTGCATCGAGTCTGAGTCTTGGTCCTTGAACTCATACCTTCTACCAAAGCTACCTTTGAGATTCCCTCTAGAGCGAACACTAATTATACTAATTTAACATCTCAACTCTTTCACGGTAATAAAGGCAGTGAATACAGTCAAGAGAATTTAAAATTCACAGCTTTTTAAGGTTAGGAATCCAGCAACCCTGCTTTGACACACAAGAAAATAGATTTCTCAGTAAAGTAGCAGACAGCTCACTTTAGAAAAGATGATACGCTTAACAAAACAAAACTAACCAATGTAAGTGGGAGGCAGGGTTACTCTGGAAATGAAAGTGCTCCCCTAGAACCTATCCAGGGCCTCCACTGAACCCTGACATCCAGAGGCTTCCTGGGGAAGAACTGTCTTTGATAGTAAAATAAAGACTGAAGGGAGGGCCAGGCTCTTCCAGCCCCATGCATTTCTCAGTCCTACCTACTAGGAAGCTATTCTGTGGTATGCCAAGCTTTCCTTGAAGAAATCTTAAAACTCTTCACTCTGCAGGTTACTTAGAAAGGTGTCCTTAGATTATCACCCCCAGAATAGTGGTGGAAATGAAAACAGACAGGACACTTGGGTCTAGAATTACAGTTCTCTTACCCATTCAGAAAATGGCTAGAACTAGAAGAGATCAAGCCCTTTCTTTTACAGAAAAGAAAACAAAGTGTGGAAATGTGAACTCACTTGCAAAAAGTCATGGTCCCTCAGTGTCAAAAGTCAGTAATGAAAGGTCACCCAGGCCCACTCCCATGGAATAGTAGCCCTGAGCAAAACAAGGACCCCTAACTGCAGGGCAACATGTGACTCACCGGTATTTTTCCACTCAGGCCTGGCAAAAGGGGGGGGCCTGTATGCTGGGTGTGTCTTTCCCAGACCCCCTGCTTGGGGGGTCTTAAATTTCGCCTGGGGGGGCATAACAAATTCCTTCTTTCCTTCTTACTCCTGTCTCTGCCTTATTCTATCCGCCTCCGACCTTACAAGTAAGTTTAGGTTTCGTCAACCTAGAGGTCTCATTTCTATTCCTCTCCAGTGAATTTCATCAGAGCCCTCCATTTTCATTCCTTTCATGTGTGATAGCAAAAATGGGGCTTCAGAGTGACGCCCTCACCACCTCTTTGTCACTAACAGTCCCAGGTAGGTGAATGCACCCATAATATGTGTGCTGAGTATGTGTCCTCACTGAGCCAAGCCCTGGAACATTTTTACATCATTTCATCCTTGAACCAGCTCCTGAGCCCTGACACGCCCATCTGTGCAGGAGGTAAAGGCGGAGTTCTCAGGGCAGCTGGCTAGTGAAAGGCCAGCAGGGTTCACCAGCAACCTGGGTTCCTGAGTCACTCCCCCTGGAGACCAGGAGGTGGCCCTGCAGCCGGCCTAGGCCATCCCAGGGAGGGAAGCAGCCCACAAACAGGACAGAAACTCGGTCTCCAAAACAGACAAACCAGTGGGCCTGCCCTTCCAGCTGTCCCCCAACTGCAAGGGCGGCAAGAGGGCCTTGAGCATTCCCGTAAGACTCTGGAAAACGTCTGTGAAACCCACCTTCCTATAGCAACTTACTTGATGGGGATTTAAGGATGTATTCAAGTTCAATTTTGCTTGCAATGCTGTTTTTCCCTTCAAGGATTGATATGCTAATTTTTTTATTTTTTAATGTGATACCTTTAAGGGCCCAATTCTTGGCAATTGGTTTTGTTTTTAAGATCCAATGGTCATCCACACAGAAATCTCCTGAAAGCAGCCTCGAAGATGCAAAGAAGTAAGGACCTCAGCTGTCGTCCACAGAGAGCACACGACAAAGAAACCATCGTTCCTCAGAAAATTGTCAGGGTTTCAACGTTTGCTAAGTGTCCATCAGTATCACCACAGGTAGGAGCCCCTGATAATTAAATCTAGACACACCCCCTTTTTTTCCCTCCAATGCATGCTTCTTTGGGTCATTTTTTAAAACTTTTTAATTTCAGACCTAAAAGTCTCATTTCAAAAATGTAAAAAAAAAAATCTAAGCATGAAAGCAGTCTCTGTGAAGCTGAGCTTAAATGCTGTCAAAGCCCAAGAGCACAAAAGAAAAGAAACCTTCAACTTGTCTCTTTAAAGTGTGTGTTGACAGACGGCAGGGCCTGGACCTTACCTGACACTGCTAGAAAGTACAAGCAAGTGACCCCACTGAGCTCCAAGGCCAGCTGCAGCCCTGTGTCTGAGACCAGAGAGGGGGAGGGGGGCTCCCCAGAGGCAGAGCCACAGCAGAAATGTCAAGCTCAGCTACCTAAAGAGCGGCCGCTTCTGCTGGGATGGACTGGCGGCAGTCAGCTAACAAACTCCAGCCCAGGCCACACTTCTTCACCCTAAAATTTCAACCCTGTATTCTCAACCGTACCCCTCAAAAGAAGCCAGCCCTTCCGCCCATGTATCCCTCAAAGGAAACCAGCCCTTCCCCCCATAGACAGGGGCAAATCTGAATGACTTTCTGCAGCCTCTGCTGGCTGAGCTGTGAGGGACCTTCTCTCCCTCAAGTGCCAATTCTTCAGCGACTCAGCCTCAGTTGTGTCACGATGAACCTCACTTGCTAAGTGTGGTCGCAAAAGGAGCTAGGAATTCCAGTCCCATGTATGCTTTTCTCTCACAAGTTTCTATTTTCTTTTTACCTATATAAAATCACACCTAGTGGAACCTAAATGATTTGTGTAAGGGGTGCCTCAGTGGCAGGGAGTGAGGAGGGGAGGGGAGAGGGGAGAGGAGGAGTGTCTAAGGGCTCAGCCCCTGACATAGCAGGACGGCAGTGCAGGGAACAAGCCAGGGTGGAGCCCCACAGACTGAGTGGGGCGAAACTGGGCACACAGCAGGCCTGAGGCAAGACCCACGGCCCAATCCTCCAGCAATCCCAAGGCCAGGTGACCGCATCACCAAACAGCTGGCCTCTGTCCTCACTCCTGCTGTCTTGTCTGTTCCGCCCAGCAGGCCTATTTACTGCATCAAATCAAATTTCTAGAACACTCTTCATTCCAGGCTTAACACAGCCTGACCAGCCCTGCTGATGATGGGCCCAGTTGGAGCCCATTACAAACACACTTTACCTGTCCTGGCCTGAGCTGAGTGAGCTGTGTCCAGGTAAAAGCCCCTGTGTGGTAGGGCACAGAGCAAGTTCTTGATGATTCCGGGCAGACAGGTAGAGGAGGAATCCTAGAGCCCTCGGTGGCTTTTTTCAGGCTTTTATTATCAGAGGCGACCAGGTACATGGCAGGCAGGTGGGCCAGGGGGCCAGGAGTCTGGCAGGCCTCCTAGCCCCCAGCACGTCTTCACTCTCTGGGCTCTCTAGCTTCTCTCTTGTCTTCTCTCCTACTCTCTTCTTTCTCCTCTGCTGGCAGCCGCATGACGCCGCTCTTATATGCCCCGTGTCCCAACCCAGGTGCACTCACTTGCGCATGCCCACATAGGCATGCATGCAGGACGGCAGGTGTTCATCATCACACCAATGGCGGGAGGGCGGAGAAGCCTGGTGACTTTTCCATTTACCCTGGATGCTTCCAGATCGAGGTCATATGCAAGGTGGGACTGTCACCAACAGCCACTGGTTGTCCAGTCGGCCCAGTGTAAAGTACCGAGTTTCCATGGGCACCCCAAAAGAACAAAGAGCAGACACAGGGCTGCAATGGTCATGTAGAGCTTTAGTTACGCCAGCATGCTGGGGTCGACCGTACAACCGTGACACACAGGTCTGGCTGAGTTGATCGACCATGAGGGAAGAAGAAGTGGGCTTTTATAGCCAATTTCCCACCTTACATAGGTTGCAGCCAATAACCTGAGATATCAAAGCCCGCACAATGAGCACAGCAAATAGCTTTAGAGAGAGACAAGATTCAAAAATTTTAAACTTACAGGAGATCTATTTTGGGCGGGTTCAGGCTTCTGCCCCATACCTGGGTGCACATTCTAAGATAACATTGTTTCATCCGCCCTGCCCTTAACTGTCCAGGAGAGCCTAAGGTATGGGATCAGCTGACCTGCTAGATACTAAGGTAACATTCTTGTTTCATCCGCCCTGCCCTTAACTACCCAAGAGAGCCTAAGGTATGGGACCAGCTGACCTACTAGATAAGGCCTGTAGGTCGTTTTTCAAGTTTCAGTCAGCTAAGTTTAGACAAACTGACTCTAACACCAGGAACATGCAGGTGGGAACCCAGCAAGTCCCGGGAGTCCTGCAAAGCCCCCTCTGGCAGGAGGGCAGGGGCCAGAGGAGAAACTGTGGAGGAGCAAAACCAGCCCTAGCTCTGCAAAATTCAACGATGAAAATTAGTTTGTTTCTTGTCTTGGGTGTCCTCAGCCTCTCTCTCTCTCATTCAGGCCTTTCTGTTCCTGGTGAAGGGGGGTTTAATTAGAAACAAGCGTTTCTTTGAAAGATGCTCTTGACTAATTGGTTGCGCTTGTTAATTCTGAAAACGTAAGAATTGGAGTTTTCTCACCCACTTTCCAGCTGTCAGACACATCTCTTCTACATGGAGCAGCCAACACAAGCCTTCTCTACAGTGCCGTTCGTGAAGGCGACTGGGAGGACAGGTGGGCGCCAAGCAGCACGGCAGAGGCTGGGTCATGCGAAGTGTAGGGTCTGTGAAAAAGTGATCAGGCTTTCCCACCATCTTGTCATTGGTGTCGATGGTGGACACCTGCGGTCCTGCACGCATGCCTCATGGCGGCACCTCAAGTAGGCTGTGGGCATGCGCAAGTGGGTGCACCTGGGCTGAGACATGGGTTGTGTAAGGGCGGCGTCACGAGGACGCCAGCAGAGAAAAGAGAAGAGAGAAGGAGAGCAGAAAGCAGAAAGACAAAAAGAAGGAGAAGAAGAATGAGCAGTAACCAGCAGCAGCCCAGAGAGTGAAGATGCGCTAGGGGCCAGGAGGCCTGGTCCCCCCTGCCTGCCATGTGCCTGGCCTCCTCTGCTATAAAGACTAATAAAAGCCTGGAAAAGCCACCGAGGGCTCCAGGACTCTACTCGTCTGCCAGAGTCACTGAGAACCTGCTCCATGCCTTGCCGGCACTACACGGGGTCTCCAGCTCTGTGGTTGGCAGGTCTGCAGCGGCTGCATTCACGGGGCTACAAATAAGGCTGCCTGGCTGCTGACAAAAGAGGCTACCATTTTAAAAGTGAAACTCAAATCAAGCTTATACCAGTGAGTAAAAGAAGTTTTACAGGCTTGGTTTAAAAATACAGCCTGGCTCTAAGTGACAGACACAGCGGAGCCTAAAATGATCAATCTGAGCTGTTGTAGGGTTAGAGCAATCAGGTCTTCCCACCCTCCCACCACTGATGATGGACACCTGCGGTGCTGCAAGCATTCCAGGGTGGGCATGCGCAAGTGAGTGCACCTGAGTTGGACACGGGCTTAAATGGGCGGCGTCATGAGGACGCCAGGACCAACAAGACCGACAGCATCAACCACCAGCAGCAGAGAGAGAGAGAAGAAAGCAGCCGAGAGGGTGAGCTGCGCCAGGGGCTGGGAGACCTGCCAGCCTCCCGGCCCCCAGCACCCATGCCTGCCATGTACCTGGCCACCTCTACTAATAAAAGCATGAAAAGTCAGCGAGGGCTCCAAGACTCTCCTTCCTTGACCCGTCTGCCCAGAACCATCCTGAACCTTGCTCGGGTGCTGCCTTCCTGCTGCTACAGCTGTAAACAAAACCAAACACTCATGCAAAGTGAAAATCCCAAGGTCTCATAATGTGTCCTGTTCGCTCTTCCTAGCCTGCCTGTAGGGTCAGAGAAAGTCTCAGGCTTTTCCGCCCTCCCACCACTGGTGTAATGATGGACACCTGCGGTGCTGTGCGCATGCCTAGGTGGGCATGTGCAAGTGGGTGCACTTGGGTTTGGACACGGGCATATAGAGGCATCGTCATGAGGATGCCAAGAGCAGCAAGAGCAGCAGCGGCGAGGGAACAGGACGCCAGCAGTAGAAGCAGAGTGAAGAAGCAGCAAAGCAGCCGAGAGGGTGAGATGCGCCAGGGGCTGAGAGGCCTACCAGCCTCCCGGCCCCCGGCACCCATGCCTGCCATGTACCTGATGCCACCTCTGTAAATAAAGGCATAGACTTTACCCCGTCTGCTAGAACCATCCAGAACTTGCTCTGTGCTGCCTTCCTGCCACTACACTGCCACATTTATATGTTAGAGTCACTCTAAGTATTGCTCAGGCTTTCACCTCTCTCCACAAGCCTCTGTGGCCACCACCCACAGGCTCCACTTTCCTCCCAGGTTTCACTGCCCACAAATAATATGTTGGTGCAAAAAGCGCTTGGGAGCACTAGCACAGGGCATGCAGAATACTTGGGCCAAGAAGTCAGAGAGCATGGGCACACACACCTGCAAGTGCGGACGCCTGGGCTAAGATGGGGGAGACTGAGCGAGAACGCCAGAGAGAAGTGGGGGTACAGAGATGAGGGTGTAGCGCCAGCATGGCACAGAGCAGATTCTCAATGATTCCGGCAGACAGGTCTTCTCCAGGGACTTCTCCTGGAGTCCTCGGTGGCTTTTTCCAGCTTTTATTACCTTTTTTTAAAAGATTTATTTATGCATACAAGCACGAGGGTACAGGCCAGAGGTGCGGGGGGTGAGAGAATCTACCAGACAGAGTGGGGAACAGCACTGGCAGACTGACTGAAATCCACTGCTGAGGGGAGCAGCAGGGAGACAGGAGAGGTCTGCTGCGCCATGGGGTCACCTCCCCAGCTGGCAGCGGCAGGGATCGAACTCGTGCTGCAGTGGCTGCGGTTTGCTTCATAGTGTGTTGCTTGACCCGCTGCGCCACCAGGGAGGCCCTTTTATTACTCTATATCATTTGTGATCAGGTACGCAGGAGTAGACAGGGAGGCCGCATCTTCACTCTCTGGGCTGCTGCTAGTTACTGCTTATTCTTCTGTTGATGATCTCTCTCTGCTCCTCTGCTGGCGTCCTCATGACACCGCCCATATACACCCCGTGTCTCAGCCCAGGTGCGCCCGCCTGCGCATGCCCACACCCTACTCGAGGGGCCGCCATCAGGCATGCGCGCAGGACCACAGGTGTCCATCATCGACACCAATGGCGGGAGGGCGGAAAAAACCTGATCATTTTCACTGACCTACAGGGGCACTGGGGTGAACGTCTCCTCATGAACAGCTGGGGGCGGGGGGTGGTGTCACTCTATGAAACCGAGGATCAACACAGTTCAGTTCACACAAGGGCCTTGGGCTGAGAAGCACACGACGGTCCCACTGACCCTTCCGTGGGTGGGAAACAGCATCTGTCCAGAGCACGGGCTGCCAAAGCCTGTAGCACCGAGGGGCTTAATTTCTTGCTCTGTCTCTGGAGAAAAAGGGTGAGTGTGTTAAGTGGCCTGGAATCTTGTTTTCTTGGCTCTTCCATCCAGTGGCTTCGGGGGCTCGGTGACTGCAAATGCTAATTGAGTCAAGCTGATGCACATGATTTTTATTTTAATACATTGGGTCGAAACCAAAGAGCCGCCTCACCAGCAGACACTCGGTCCGTGGTTATTTTCACGTGTTTGTCTCAAACACACACAGCACCCCCAGAGTCCAGATACAGCCTGTCCCCATGTTGTGGTGAGCCAGTTTTCACACAATTAGATGATTTCATTTCTCCATCTGCCAAAGACAACGCCGTCCACCACTAGGCCGCAGTAGGGATTTAATAAACCCGCATTCTCTCCATCCTCTGACATCATCTACAAACAACCTCACCTATTTACTTACGTACAAAAATGTACGTGTTATAGACTGAGAGAAACGGTGTTTCTGTGACTGTGAAAAATGAAGCCTTAAGGAAAAGGAACCCCTAAAAAATCAAAATATAACACGCAGCACACAGTTCAGAGCTATCCAGGAAGGAACTGTGGCAGGGCAGGTTTAAACATAGCCACTTTAGCACGTATTCCTAACAGCATATACTTAAAAAACAAAAGGAAGCACAGAAAAGTCACATACCACTTAAATAACCACCTGGGCCACCCTAAGGAAGCTCCTACTGACCAACGGTGACACCAGGGGAGTCGTGTCAAAGTCACAAGGTGAGGCCTGTGCCCTCTGTGGCCTGACCTCCCAGGGGTTCCCAGGGGAACCAGCAGCCTATGCAGGAAGCTTCTCCTCATAGCTATTGTGGCACCCAAGCGAGGAGTGAACGGCAGAGTTAGAAGAGTTCAACACGTCAATCCTTCCAAAAGAGACCACGGACGCAGGCCATGGCAGCTCAGCCACAGCAGGAGTCAGAGGGAGTGATCTGCTCTCCCTGGAAGGACACTGCCCCATCCCCACCCCCACGGGGCTGTCAGCAAAAGACAGAAAGCCTGAATACGCTCAAGCCTCCAGGCCAGCTATCAACTTGCAGGTAACAGAGGGAGTAGAGGGGCACGTCCACCGACCCCAGACGAGGGAAGCACCACAGGCCCAGAGAGAAAAAAGGAAAAATTAGAGAAGTGGAAACCCACAAGGTTGCTCTGCCCAGACACTGCCCGAGAACCCTGAGCAAACAGACGGGACCAAGCCTTCACAAGCCTCCCTCCTCCAATGGCACTGCCCCTCGAGATCCCGTCCAGAGGGGCTCAGGTTGCCAGAAGGGTTTACTGACTGTACTGGTAGACAGAAGATTGGCCCCTGAACCCTCCATCGGGAGACTTACTAAAATGGACTTAGCACTGTAAATTCTTTGGCAGTTCTTTTGAGATGTGTATGTATCTCTCCCACAACCCAGGAAAATCTCGGTCCAGGTTTTAAAAGTCGTCCAGTGAAATGCAGTGATCAAAAGGTTTAGGGCCTCAGTCTCCTAGTCTCTGTGGGAGAAGGACCAGCTCCTCACTTCAATTGCTGCCAGCCTGGAGACACAGCAGGAGAGGCACATCTACACCGACCCACCCTGTGTTCTCTCTCACTCAAGTCCCCAATCTCCACCCCTCCCTAATGCCTCAGTCTCTCTGCCCAGCTACTTTTGTACAAATTGGAATGGAGTTCAGCTTATTACCTTACCTTCAGCAATTACTGAATAAACTGTTCACTACTTTGATTAATGCATGGCCTTTATCTTTGATAAAAACAAATGAAGAAAGATTAGCATAGGAAAGGAAAATCTATGGATCAGTAAGAACTTTCGAGATAAACCAACTACCTGTGTTCTGTCTAGAACAAACAAGTGAAAAAATATCAAGGAGAAATGTAATGACTCATTAACTACTCAGTGGTATTCAGAATGAGTGTTATTTGAGATTGACAGGGCTTTTGTCACTGTACTTAAGAGAACGGTTATTTTAGAATTCTACTGAAATAGGTACGTGTGAAATGATATCATGTCTGGAATTTGCTACAAAATAATATGAAGGTGGAAGAGGGGTTGATAATTACTGAAGGTGAAAGATGGGTACATAACTACAGTGTTTTATCTATCTTTTGTACATGTTCAGAATTTTCCGAAATAAGCAGTTTCTCTTTGCTTAGGCTGTGGACTTGTAATATCTATCTATCGTGTCAAAAACTCTACAAACTCATTGGGAAAAACCCAAACCTTCGAATTAGACAATGGACAAAGAACACAAGGTAACTTTATGTTATGGGATATTTGTGGCCGATAAACACAAGGTGTTCATTATCGACAGGAGGAAGATGAACAAAGATAACACGATAACATTGATACCATTCACCACCCACCTTTGAGGACAGCTAAAATTTAAAAAGCAGCAACACCAAATGCTGAGAAAGAGCCAGTGAAATGGGAGGAGGCCATGGGGAAGAAGGCCTGTGCAGGGGAAGGTGCTTTCTTAGACCCCGTGCTTACACTTAGTATTGGAGCCACCTCTGCTCCCCCAGGCCTTTGTCGCAAAGAAACAAAAACCTGCACATGGTGGGAGCTTTATTTGTAATAGCCTAAAACTGGAAAGAAAGAAACATTCCCTGGGCAGGTAGGTCTCAAGAAGCTGTGGGCAAACACACCCCTGTAGGATGCACCTCAGGATAGCACACGCCTGTCTCCAAAGCCCCCGTACCCCGAGATGGTGGCCTCGCAGACTGGAGACAAGGCAGGCATGCCCAGGCTGGCGCAGCCGGGGGTGGGGAGGGCACAGCCACAGGTGACAGCAGAAGGGGTGTCCTGGTATCGGCAGGACAACCTGGAGTCTAGCCTGGGAGGAGTTCCTGAGTCAGCATGTGTGAGCGTGGCCTAGAACCCCAAGCCAGGCCACTTTCTGGATCTGAGAATGGGCTGGGGCCACGTCCAAAGAGAGTTGTAGAAGTCGCAGCACAATGTCATTGCAACGACCACATTTCAAGTATCAAAGACAGACGAAATTCTTTCTTAAACAACAGAGTAAGAGGTAAAGAACATTTTATAAAAATCACACTCCTGATTGATTCTAAAGTCCCTGTCCTCCCCCTGCCAGGCTGTGCCCTGAAACTCAAAGCAAGAACAAGTATTTTAAAACAGACCCATCTTTGTCAGTTACCTTATTGATTTTAGGCCCTGTCCCTCTCCCTCCCCTCCTAACCTCACGGTCCTCCAGATCTTCCTTCACTTTTGAAGGTGTTTCACTTTACTGAGTTGTCCCTGTGCGAATGTCCAGGGTTTTATTTTTATGGTTCTGATTTACTTTGCTGCACATAATTGTCTCAACACCCTCCATTTTGCTGAAAATGGTCACAGTGCATCTATTTTTCTGGTGCTATGACCCTGTGGTGTGCATGGACCACATCTTCATGACCTAGTCACTTCTTTTATTTATTATTTACTTTTAAACGATTTACTTATTTATGCACAGAAGAACTGGGTGTGTAGGCCAAAGGTGTGGAAAGGGTGTGTTGAGAGTATACCCCAGAGTGGGGAGCAGAATAGGCGCATCTACTAAAACCCACTGCTGAGGGGAGCAGCAGGGAGACAGGAGAGGTCTGCTGCACCATGTGGGTCAGCTCCCTGGCCAGAGAGCCAACTCAGGCCCTAGGAGTGACAATGCTGAGACTGAACCCCTGGGCCACCAGGGAGGCCCCCCCAAGTTCCTCTTGATGGATTCAGGCTGCTTCCATGGCCTGCAGTTACCTTATTTTGAAAAGCAGCTCAGTATAGGCTGGGCTTGGTTACTGTTTTCAGCAACAGAACTATCAGAACTTCTGGCTTCAAACCTGTAATAAACCAGGCTTGGCATTCAAAGCCCAAAGGGTTTCAAAGTCCAGAAGATTTTCAACTGAAATTAGTGGAAACTTTAACTTTTAAAGAAGCCAGGTCAAATTTATTGGCATCACTCTTGCTATAAAAAGCACATAGAAACTTAAGACCCCAAAATAGAAGAGAGATGTGTAGAGCCAGAATAAACACTGTGATTCTACACCAGAGAGAAACATTTAACTAAAGCCTTCGAAAACAATTTGAACCAAAGTTATAATCACCAAAACTCCGCAGAAACCTCAACCCCTAAAAATGTCCACACACAGATTCAGACACAGAGGGAGGTGTGTCTACATCCACAGATGTGTAGAAACACGGGGAAGTATTTCTCTTATTTTTTCCCAAATCTATAGCTATCTCTGCCTCTATGGAGGCTGTGAGTGACATAAATAAACACTAAATCATAGTCTCTCTTGCCAGGGTATTTTTGAAAAGTGCAGCTAAATGGACATGAGGTTTCCCCTTCCAGACCATTCACAAGTTCACAGGAGGCACAAAGTCCAGCAGAAGAGGGAACTCGAAAGCAGCAGCGCTTGCCAAGAGCCTCTTTTAATCATTAAAGAGTTAAGCGATATTGTCACCAAAACAGGGAAGCATCCAGGTAAAATGAGAATAATTTAGTTCTTACTACTTTAAATAGGAAAACAAGAACCATTGTGGTGGGCCAGAGGTTTAAAAAAATAAACACATTTTCCACGTTTTTTTTTTTTTTCTGAGTAGAACACGGAATTTTCAGAGCAGTTTTGACGCTATTGACTAATTAGAGAAAAAAGGGCTAGAGATTCAGAACCCTGAATACTTGTGACATCCTAACAGCAGACACAAAAACTAATGGTAAATAATTTCACACAGATTTTTTTCTCAAATCAGAGAAAATACATGTACTTTACCTCATAAGACTATATACAATGTACCCAAGGATGACAATACTTGAAATATTTTGATGTGCCAATATTTACATAAATACATATTTATAGGGATACAACATCCCCCCTCCACAGCACTTGCTCATGCCTCACTCCCCTCTAGCCAAGCTGCAGGCCACACCCATTCCCTTTCCATCCCTCTCCCCTCCTCCATCCCCCAGACCCTCTGGTAACCAGTATATTTCTCACAGAGTCCAAGAATTATTTTCGATGTGCCTTGCCACTTTGTGTCCTTTGGTTATATATATTGCATAAATGAGTGAAACCATCTGTGAATATGTTTTTCACTTTCTGACTTATTTCCTTTAGCAGAATCACTTTGTTTTACCATTTTCTCCCCAAACTCAAGACTGCACCTTTTTAGTGGCTGAGTAGTATTCCATGGAGGGGTCATATTCATAGCAGCACTATTCACAACAGCCAAATCATGAAACCAACCCAAATGTCCTCACCGGACAACTCAATAAAGAAACTGTGGAATATATACCCAAAGGTGACAAGCATATCAACAAAAAGGTGGTCTTCCTGTTTTTTTAATCCTAAATTACTTTAGTTGAATTCACATCTGATTCCTAACATTAAGAAATACCTGAGCTGAGGCTATTGGGAAATAGTATTTTATTTAATTTTTTGACCCTTTTCGCTTTTATGAAGCTCTGCCAATCAGATCTTGGTGAGAATGGTGTATAAGATCTCCAGTTCAAGATTTAAAGTAATATGAATTCAAATACTGACTCTGCTCCTTTTGAACTATGACAGTGAGAAGTGAGAAATACAGTGAGAATTGTAGCACAAGGAGGCATGTGCACGCTCACACACACACACACACACACACAGAGTTAGCTATCATTATTTTCTGATATTGTTCCTACAGATGACTGGTTATAGCGAACAGAGGGAATGTTTCCAACTCAACAGTTGCAGAGAAAATGTGCTCAAATGTCCCGTTACTCCTATGTGTCAAGCTATTTTAATAAAACTGCAAGAATTTTTTTCCTTTCTGTTACTAACAGTGCTTTCTAATGCCAATCTATAAAACTGGCTTTTAAAGAGTCATTGGACATAGAATAAGATCGGATCTTTCCAGTACACATTTTTATTTTTGCAGCTAAAACACACTTACAAACATCATGAATGAGAGTACTTCAATGCTCACATTTTCCTACCTAGATATCTAGGATATCTTTCAGCAGCAGCAAAATAAATCAACCAGTGCTATATAGTTGGTGCAAAGACCCAAGAGACAAATTTCCAGGCAGAACACACAGCAGTCTTCACCCCAGAAGGTATAACTGCCCTTAAAATGTTATATAATTTCCTAAACGCTTCTCCATTTGAGTGAGATGGCATGGTATCTGCTGTCTCAAATTGATTTCAAAAGGAAAAAACTTTCCAGGGAGGTAGAAAATAACCAGTAAACTAGTATGTGTATTTTTTGTTTGGGGTTTAATGTGCATTATTCATGACAATGTTCTGGGGTTTGCATCCCTGGCTTTTGTTGGGGGGTATCGGTGCTAGGCAGCCTGTCTGGGAGCAGATGGCCAGCACCCCATTCTCAGTGTTTGCAGTCTACCTGTACCCAGCCTATGCATGACCCACTTTGTGATGAGCCCTACAGCTGACCAATGCGGGAAACCAGACAAGTAGCATCTCTGACCGGATTAAGGGAGAGCTGTTGCAGCTTACTTTGGTCAAGCTGTCAACAAGCCAAGGTTTTAGTTCCCTATTACATGTGAGAAGGAAATGCAGGTGTGGGGTAGAGAGCAGCTAAGGAGCTGACTCAATTTTGAGATGAGATTAAGCCATGAGTTCAGAAGTCATAGAAGGAGTGAGTTCTTTGTAAGTATCAACAACTACAATTAAAAGTAATACATGACTGCCTGTTTAATTTTCACTCTGCTAAATGAACAGTAACTTTGTAATGTTTTTAAAGAGGGGTAGGGGCGGAAAGGAACACAATCCCATTCTGTAAGCCTGTGGCTCTAAAAATGTTCTCACAGACTTTGCCACTGATTCTAAATTAGCAAACTACTCACTTAGGAAGCACTGTTTCCTTTATATGAAACAAAAAAAAAAGTAACTGTGAAGCAGAAAAGACAACATGAGGCCTGGTGTGCAACAGAACAAGTAATACTCCTCAAGATTTCCTGGAAATTGAGGCTATAGAGTCAAACAAAACTGTCCCAAGGTCAAATTCAAAGGTTCTATCTTTTTGTTTTACCAGGTTACACCTCCGAGCAAATTGGACTTTTCTAAATGGGTTCCCTCCTCGATGGACACAGCAGAAAAGACACCTGCAGAAGGCAAACTACTTTTGCATGTTCAGTATGGTCTAAAGCCAGACTGTGCTATATACAACAGGATTGTTTAAAATAAAAAGCCAAGTCTGGGATGGACACTGTCCTTGGCTGTAAAAGTTCCAGGACTAACCATTCGCCCCGGCTTTTACCGGCCATCTGCTCAAGTCACTCAAGCAAACTTCCGCTAAGGTCACCACACGACTCCCTGGCCACCACAGCCTGTGTCTCCTGGACACCTCATTCATCATACTCTCTCGGACATCTGTCTTAGCTTCAATTCTTGAAAAACCTTCGCTTCCAGCTCCCCCAGCGACTTCTCCCTCCTTCTGAGCTCTTGTTCAGCTTCTTTCTCCTACCCACCAGTAAGGAGCCCTGCCCAGATTGTTTATGAACATCTTGTCCTCAGAGCAAACAGCTTCACTACATGAACTCATTCACTTTCACGATTTGAACCGTTGCATGCACATCAGTGCCTCTGAGCAGGGGCGTGCAGGTAAACCTCCTAAAGGTTATAGCTCCACTTATTATCACACTGGGCTTAGTGCCTCAGCACCTGAATTGGGTGTGGGGCACAATTTGATCCATAACATCTTGATTTTAGGAAAGATCAACGGAAACACCTCTGAGAGAAGTTATCACATCTTCACCTTACTCTCCAATGGCTCATAAAAGAATCCAACAGACATGGACCTCCCTAGTGGCTCAGGGGTTAAGTCTTAGCACTAAGAAGTTATCGCCAGCCACTGAGGCCTGAGTTCAATCCCCAGTCAGGGAGTTGACCCACATGGCGCAGCAGACCTCTCCTGTCTCACCCACTGATCCCCTCAGCAGTGGATTTCAGTAGATCCACGTGTTCTGCTCGTTGCTCTGTCTCTGGTGGATACTCTCACCCCCTGCACCTCTGGCCTACACCCTAGTTCTTGTATGCATAAATAAATATTTAAAAGAAAAGAACCCCACAGATAGGTTCACACATGTGTCCAAACATCCAGACATGCACTCATGGGCTGGGAAGACCAGTGGTAAAGCAGTGTTCACATACTCCCAGTTGTTTGAGGAACGCCCATGGCGATCACCAATCTTGAGTAGTTACAACTGGTCAAACTAAAACATTCCAAAATCTGAGTTAAGAAGCAGGCATGTGCCTTGGAAGTCCTGGGACCTTGCAGAAAGATAGGATGGTAAAAGAAAACTGCCAAGGAAACACGGCAAGAGTGAAGGCAGAGGTGGCCCTGTCACACATACATGCCCCACACCCCCTCACCTAAGGACCATGGTTATCCTGAGCATCTTGGGGTCACCCAGCAAATCCATCAATTCTCTCCTAACCCCAAACTTCATTTAAGTGTGAGAAAATGAGCTACCATCTTCTCAACCCGCTGGTTTCCTTTTTGGTTTTAACACCGCAGCTGAATTCCTACGAGCATACCCTTCTAATTAAATATGAGTAAGGCAGTTGGCTTTGGGCTCTGAACTTTACCTGCACTGTGACTTCTCTAACTTCGCAAAGTGGCACTGTGAGGAGACTGCTTCACAAAGACTGGTAATCCTCCCCAGATGGTCGGGATTTATGGGTGTGGTTGGCGTCTGGATGTCTCCATGCTCCTAACAGCTGCCTGCTAGCACTGTATGATGGCGGGGGCAGGTGTCCTGTATCCCCCTCTGGCGCTGGTGAGTGGCTGAGGGCTGGCTCTCTGGGCACTGTCAGCAGATAAAGCGCTTTGGATCTTCACATCTCCATAGCATGTGATGACTGTGCACTCTTGAAAATGCTGGTGAGTTTTGTGGGAAGGAGCTTTGCATTTTGACCAGGTCCTTGACCCAAACCCCACAGCCACACCCACACTTGCCTTTTCTCTGGGGCCAATCAACAATGATGGGTGGGTTCAGGGCAAGGATCACCTGACACCAAGCCCCCCAAGAAAATCTGCTAAAGTGACTCACTCATCACAGTGCAAACGGCCCCCTCAACCTCCAGCACCTCCCAGCCAAACAGCTGAGAACTGGATTTGACAATAGATGATCAAAAGACTGAGCAAGCGCTCCCTTTTTAAACACATTGCTTTTCTTTTGTTTTTTAATTTTACTTTCACATAGAAGAAGAACTGAGGTGTAGGCCAGAGGTGGAGAGGGTGAGAGGAACCACCAGAGACAGAGGAGGGAGCAGAGCAACTAGACTGACTGAAATGCACTGCTGAGGGGAGCAGCAGGCAAGACAGGAGAGGTCTGCTGCACCACGTGGGTCAGCTCCCTGGCTGGGGATCCAACTCAGCCACAGTGGTGACAGTCTGAGACTCAACCCCTTGCTTCCCTTATGAGCTGAGAGAAAGGGAACACGTGCTGCATCTCAAAATAAGCCAAACCCCAAACTAGTCAATCTTCAAGATGAAGGATTTCCAGTTGAAGCCCAATTACACTCCGGCATCTTATATATGAGGTGTGACATGAAATAATGGAATCAGCTTTTTTAATTTGGCTCATAAACTGGCACTAATGGAGAATCCAAACTAAGAGTTCCTAAACAATACGGAGGAACTGAGAAGTGGATGGGGTAAGTTTATAGTCCAGATCATTCCATTCAAAATATACAGCATTTGCGTGTGTTTATATACAACACTGCATATAAAGTCCACACACGCTGACATAAGTGTGCGCTCTGGTCTCGGTGGAGGGGTAAGTCTGCAGTCATGAACTTGATCTTCACAGCCCACACACACTCATTTGGTAACAAACATTTATACACTAAGAAATATGTTTTCCTGTTCTTTGAGTTGTTCAAGGTGCTCAGCACACTCACAGCTTTTTTTTTTATCTTTGTTGATGTCGTTATGCTAAACTGAACTTTCCAGAAAATGCAATTTCTTCTTTGTATTCAAACTGTCTTTTCTCTCCCCTCCACATGCATTTCTTTATTCTCCTGTCTTTCCCTTGTCATACTCTTTATCTCACTTTTCTCCTCAATGCCTTACAGAACCTCGCTTTATTGTGTGTTCTGAGTCATTCTCATTTAGAGGGAAAAACACACAACTGAGTCTGGAACCCAGGTACTAAAGAGGAAGATACATTTCACAGCCACTAGCAGGGGTACCGTGTGGACAAAGAGGGCAGGGAAAATGGGGAGCAACTGCAGGAGCATAAACCAGGACAGTCTGGACGAAAAGCCCAGTAGAAATGAAACACGAGCTCACTACACAGCCCAAATACGTCTTTTCTTATCCGTTCCTCAAAAACTATGGAGTATGACCCCACAAACCCATGTCTGAGATTATAGATTATTCATAAAGGCCTGAGATGAAACCACCCCTAGCTGATGAATGTATAAACAAAACACTTGTAAACAAAATATAGTACTACTGAGCAAGAAAAATGAAATATAATATATATGGTAATATGGATAAACCTCAAAAGCTGACTGCCAAATTAGAGAAGGCTAATGCAAAACATATTTGTTTGAGTAGTACATTGATATGAAACATCTAGAAAAGGTAAATTTACAAAGGCACAAAGCAGCCGAGGGACTGCCTAAGGCTGGGCCTGGGGGTGAGGTGGCAAATAAACCTGAGCCTCTTTTTGGAGGTGGTAGGAATGTGCTAGAACTGGATTATAATAATGTTTGCACAGCTCTATGAATTTACTTAAAAGCAATGTATGGTTATGCTTAAAATGATAGATTTTACAGTATGTAAATTATGCCTCAATAAAGCTTAAAAAGCTCTAGGAGTCTATCACTTTTATATGGGGGTGATAAATATTATCATGGTGAGAGTCTACCCAGTGGATTCCATTGTAAAATTAGAGGTATATTTTCATGAAAGAAAAAAATCTGACAGCTGGGTTAAGATGGTGTAAAACTGCCCAATTTCACAGCATGTTGGATGTTATACTTTAGTGATCGCGGTATTTACAGAGCAGACGGAAACACCCTCTCTCACCGTACACTCCACTTCAATGATTCATCAATTTCAAGACTTCAGGTTACTGAGAACATCCTTTTTCTACTGGGTTGTCGGACAAGTCATGAAGCATTTTTTTTCTATGTTTTCTAAAGAAAAATTATGTCATGACTTTTCCAACAGCCTGGTATTATTTGCAGGTCTGTTAAAATAGCTTATTTTACATAAATGCTTTTATTTGTAAATCAAGCACTGCTGGCAGCTGACCTAACTTAGGCATTTTCCAGAAAAGTTGTTCTTCCTTTACCACCCCCATGTTCGTGAATCTCTTGACACTTTCCTGGCAGCCCTTCCCCCTGCACTGGGGTGGTTCACCTGAACCTGGCTCACAGGTAACCTGTGGAGGGGCAGAAGCCACGTTGGGGACCTGCACTGCAGCTCATCCATAACCGCATTTGCAGACTCTGGGCTGAACCTCCCATGAATTCCTTAGCTTTGAAGTATGAACCTTACCGATACTGCAGTACATTTCCCTCCAAAATTTTACAGGTGTACTGAGAACCCCAAAAGAACAAAAAGGATATTTTATGACACTGGGAGGCTGCACCCCAGCCCCAGGATCAGTCCTTGTCCCCCAGCTGCCCTACCCTAGGCTGCTACTTGCAGAGGATTCTGCTTCTTCCCACAATCCATACTCCCCCAGGAAGCTAAATGTACGGATATGAGATTTCTTTTATAACTCACTTTTTGTAAGATGGGTGAAGATGATTCAATTATACACGAAAATGGAAGATTTAAATAAAATTAAAAATTAACAACTGTCACTCCGAAAACCTACCGTGTTTGTTTTCTTATTTAAAAACAATATTAGTGTTTTATCAACCTACACATTTAACTTGTAAAGTTTTAGAAATACACACTCTACTGTCTTCCTGGGATCATGAGCATGCTAGGTTAACTACTTAGCTTCTTCTGAGGTAGGGTAAATGGCTTAAAAGAAAAAATTAATAGAACCCTTAATACTTAGAGAAGGTATTCTGTGCAAATTAATATTCTTTACTTTTAGATGTTTAAATTTTTTGTTTCCTTTCTTCTGTTCTGCATTAGAATAAATTTGTAGAACTTATGCAACTTATTAATATCTGTCATAGAAGAAATACTACTCCTTTTTTTTAAAGATTTATTTTTATTTAACAAGAACTGGGGTGTAGGCCAGAGGTGCAGGGTGGGGGGTGGTGAGAAGACTCATCAGAGACAGAGTGGGGAGCAGAATAGGTGGACTGACTGAAATCCACTGCTGAGGGGAACAGTGGGCCAGACAGCAGAGGTCTGCTGTGCCATGTGGGTCAGCTCCCTGGCTGGGGATGGAACTCAGATGGCCATAGTGCCTGGTGATAGTTTGATAGCACTGAGACTTTAACCCCTGCACCACCAGAGAGGCTCCAGAAGATATACTATTCTTACTGACGGAAAAATGAAGTAGAGAATGACAAAGGGCTTTGGGAACCGTAGAAGTTGAAAAGAACATACCCTTCCAAAAGTCATCCTCATCATGGTAAAAACCCAAGCCGTGAGTCCCTCACAAGCAGACACTCTTCCAGCTCTGTGTCCACTTCATTCCCAGAACCGCAGGCAGTGGCCCACAGGCGGGAAGTTGTCTCTGTGTATTTGCCAAGTGAAGGAGGGAGACAGAGACCACGGCCACAGCCACAGCATCCACTGACTGAACACAGCACCCCCGCTCCCCACTCTGGCCGAGTCTGCTTCTCCCCCATCACAGAGCACAGCACACCCCTGGACAGGGCTTCATCCTGACCGAGCAACCTCCCTGGGTGGAGGCAAAGCCTCTGTGCATTCCCGAAGTCCACCAGGGCACAGGGCCCTCTCACAGCAGACAGCATCTGAGGACTAGGACAAGGATGGCGTGCTGCCAGCCTTCTCTAACACCAGGAGGCACCATGCGGACGAGCCTTAGGGTAACCCAGCATGCATGCCTGGGCACATCTCCTGTGGAGGTGTTTACATGTACTGGTACAGGGCAACCCTAATATAAAATGGGTTTGCCTGACTGGGTCCTCACCCGCGCGCTCGAACGGCACTTATAATGCCCCAACTGCAGGCACACACAACA
>JAGFMF010011800.1:2003338-2086259 GCA_019455555.1 Galemys pyrenaicus | reverse complement strand
GCTGAGAGCTGACTCCCAAGGAAAAAGGATCCCCCAAGGCCCACGTGTCTGCTTTTATATTCAGCCTGGCTGCTCAACTCCACCCTCAGGTCCCAGTGATCTGCTCTTTGATAATGACCTTATGGGATCTGTAGTCCTTGGATCTTGTAGGTCTGGAATGGGGGTCGAAGTCCATAACCTATTTGTATAATCCATTCAGGAGGGTCTTTCCCCCTAACAGCATGACCTCTTTGCTCTCCTGTTTCTATGTCATGGAACTTCCAGAAAACACGCACCAGGAGGAGACCTGATTCTTCACCTGCTTCTCCGGTTGACCTCCCCNCCCCCCCCGCCCCCCCCCCCCCCACCACCACCACTGTCACACTTCAGGACCTACATTCTGGTCTAAAACACAGACCCAGTGCCAGTCCCAGCCAAACCATCACTGCAGCTGAGAAGCCGGCCCCAGGAGGAGAGATCCACTGGGCTGGAGCCCATTGTCTCTGCTTTCACCGAGCCTTTGCCCTCCAATGAGGGCCAGAGGGGGACAGGCAAGGAAAGGGTTAAATATTCTCCTTCCAGGAACACACCTACCCTCTCAGCTGTGAACAATTAGCCCCCAGCTTCCCTCCGGGAAACCCCTGCTGCTTTATTAGGATGAATGGAAAACAGAATCCCCACTCTGTGGTGGGTGGGCAGAACCCCAGGGGGGTGGGGGGTGGGGGGGCTTGGCGGTGTTGCTGGCTATGGGGCTCCTGTGTGCGCTGCCCGAAGCTTCGGTGGACCCCACAAGCTGCCCCACTTAGGAATGCCGGCATGTGCTCCAAGGCGGCGTAGGCCAGGGAGACGCTCGCTCACCCATGACCAAATAATTACTATTTTTTAGTGGAGTCATACAGACAGACAGCAACAGCTGTGCCCAGCAGGTCCCCAATGCACACACAAGTTTGTCTTCTGCATGGTCAGTCGTGATTCTGTGGCTTTGTCTGAATTCCATATCTAATTTTTAAATAATCTTTGATATAAAATGAAAAGTCCAGATTGGAGAAAATAGGAACTTTTTCTATTTTTCCATTCCTATTCCAACTTAGACTGAGTTTTTCAAAGGAGGTGGCTACGCCGAGAACCCAGTTCAACAGTCTGTAAACTCTTCTAACCTCTACTTTCATGAGACAGACCTTCTATTTTCCTACTACAAAAGACAGTTTTCTAAGCAAGAACTGCCTGTGTGTCCTTTATTGGTTTCTAGAACTTGGTCATCTAGTGACAGCAATTCTCTGAAAGCAGGGATGCGCTGAACAATGCGTGCTGGTTACTGGCGCCTGTTTAACAGATGGCTCCAACCCAGAGGGACACAGCTGCAAACATTCTGACCTCGCAGTTCCAGGGGCCAGCAGTGAGGCACAGGCCAGACAGCGGGGCGTGGCCAAGCCATCTTGGGGCTCAGAGGCTGCACTGGGGTACTGCCCTGGGCTGTCCTGCAGCCAGGATTCAGAGGGGAGGGCACCCCCAAGCTGGCTCAGCTGCTTTCTGATTGAATGTGAGCTTCAGCTCCCTGCTGGCTGTTCTAGGGCCTCCTCCTGACCCTGTGGTCTGTAACAGGTGGCTGCATCCTCAGGGCAGGGGTCCAGAGGGAGACAGGACCTCCCCAGGTAGAGGCTGTGGCTCCAGGGATATCTCAGAAGTGATGGAGGCTGTGGCTCCAGAAGTGACTGCCATCACCCCTTTTCCAGGAGTCCCCAAACACAGCCCACTCTTAGGGAAGAGTCTCTCGGAGTGCAGGAAATCTGGCAGCAGAAGCACAGGGCCAGGCTGACACCCAGCTAAGGGTTATTTTCCTCTGACGCATCAGATCAGCTGAGATGAAACAGCACCACAAAGTCAGACCAAGCAGGGCCATCCCTGAATTGAAAACAAGCAAACTGCGAACGCTGGGAGGAAAAGACAGGTGGAGAAGACACGGGACACAGCCTTGGGGAGGTGTCTCAGAGCGTTCAGTAGAGCGTCAGTCCAGAAAACCCTCTAGCAAAAAAGGTTTTTTTTCATCAATGACGCCCAGAAAAAGGTTGAGGCTTATCATGATAAGGAGAAGGGATTTTTATAAAAGCGACTTATCTCACCACCAATCTCCATGTCTAGTTCAGCACCTACAGCGTGTTAGTGCTGACGGCACTGAACCCAGCCCGCAAGAGACATAGTCAACTTTCTCTGTATTGATTTTAAAAAAAAATTTGTTTTTGAGAACATGGTTAGTTTTTAGTGCTGCTTACAAGGGCTCGATGTTGCCTGTTAGGCTGCTGGTTGTTACTCTTACAGCTTATCGGGCATCAGCTCCCCCCATATGCTGGTCACCCCTAAGCCAGACGCTCTTCGCACGCTTACGTTTCCAGCCACTAGCACCTCACGGGAAATATCAAACATGAAGTTGCAATTCCTTTTTTCAAGGTTCCTGACTTGAGTTATTACTCTACACGGTAGCTGATAGCAGCTAAAAATGATCACCTTAGAAACTCCCACTCATCTCCATAAGATTCTTACTGATCTTGGTTTACATGACACAACAGCAGGCTATTATGTTGGGAGAAGAGTGAGACTTCGTACTAATATCCAACAGAAACCTGTGCCAAGTCCAGCTTGGCTGCAACAAAACCTAAAGCAGCTCCACTGAAAGGGACTTGTAAACACTAGCTAATTAACGATGGAAAGTCAGGGCTGCAGCAAGTCGAAGCCCAGCCCCAGGAGAACAGCCTCGCTGGCAACAGGCTCCTCCCAGCTCCCAGCTGGGCGTAGCGTGCAGTGAGGGGAGGACAGCAGTGATGGTGACAGGCACAGAACCATAGCCCAGGAGACCCACAGAGGAGCTTCACACTTAAACCGAACTAGCGTGCCAATTGGAGCCTCTGTCCCTCCCAGGTGGAGGGCAGAGCTCAACAGGAGCATCAGCCTTTGAGGAGCCTCTGGCAGCGTGCTGCCCTGTGACCCCAGCGCCAGTCATCTGCCCCGAAGACCTGACCCCGGGCTGCGTGAACAGAACCGCAGTCCAGGGAAGGCAGGGCTGGCTCTGCTGCTCTCGGAGTAGAATCCAGCCAGGGCATCTCATCTTCTTAGAGACGCAGCTACAGAGGAGTAACCTGAATAACAGTGTAGGGTTAGAGCAATCAGGTCTTTCCACCCTCCCACCGCTGTGATGATGGACACCTGCGGTGCTGCGAGCATTCCAGGGTGGGCATGCGCAAGTGGGCGCACCTGAGTTGGACACGGGCTTAAATGGGCGGCGTCATGAGGACGCCAGGACTGACAGAGCCATCAGGACTGACGAGCAGCAGCGGCAGAGAGAGAGAGAGAAGAAAGCAGCTGGGAGGGTGAGATGCGCCAAGGGCTGGGAGTCCTGCCAGCCTCCCAGCCCCCCTGCCTGCCATGTACTTGGCCACCTCTACTAATAAAAGCCTGAAAAGCCACTGAGGGCTCCAAGAGACTCCTTCCCTGACCCGTCTGCCCAGAACCATCCCAAACTTGCTCAGTGTGCCGCCCTTCCTGCCGCTACAAACAGGAAAACTTAAAATCTACACTGGCAGATGAGCAGCTGGAGCAAACACTGCTGTACATGCCCGCAGGGCCTCAGCAGCCGAGGATGAAGGGAAAGCAGCCCACAGGCAGCAGCAGCAGCCGTGGCAGACCACAGGCTGACCAGCACCAGGTTGCGAAGGGGTGGAGGGCACAACCCCAGCGCCTCCCAGGTCTGCCAACCCACTCAGCAAAGGCTGCACCAGGCGGAGCCCACTGGGGGCATCCTGAGGATGTCCCCATGAACCCCAAAGGGTCACGTGCTCTCCCTCTTACATCATGGAGGTTTCCGACCCCCAAGAAACATCTACATTGGGCTAGAGAAAATAATTCATTATTTACAGCTGTAAACAGTCAGCTGTAAACAGTCAGCTGTAAACAGTCACCCTCTGGCCTGTCTTCTCTGCTGCCCAGGATGGCTCCCACACTTCTCCTTGTGATCCCAGAAACAAGTCAGGCACCAGCATGTTGGCCGGTGGGGTGGGGGTGGGAGGCAGACTCACAGGAGGTACACAACTTTATCTCCTCAGTCAGCAGAGGGCGCCCCAATGGCCTCAGGCAGAGCTGGTGCAGAGGGTACACCCAGCTGGGCCCTGCAGGAGGGAAAGGCTGTGGGGGTGGGGGGGAGTGGAGCAAGGAGAGTTAAGAGTGGGGAGGTGCATTTCCCAGACCCAAGAGCTGGGGCACAAGGCTAGCACAAAGCCTGCTGTCATCTCGGTGGTGCTGGAGCCCTGAGCTTGGGTGCGAAGCACGCACAGTCTTCTAGAAAAGGGCCTCTTGGGCTGCATGTGTAGTTTTCCTCAGGCAATGCATGTCTCGTGCTCTCTACACTCCCCCTCTGCCTCTGCCATCCCCAGGTCTGCATGTACATACACACACACACACACACGCACGCACGCACGCACCCTAACCACAAGGCAGGCTCAGGGGCCAGACAACACCCCAACGTCTCCTTCTTTCCCTTAGAAAGCCCTCGTTGATGCATTGATGCAGGTGACCGAGTGGCCGGCCCTTCTCCACTCCAGCCCTGAGGAAGAGCACACACAGAACAACTGTGGACCATGGCGAGAACTTGGGCCACCCCTCCCATCCCATCGGCTCTGCCCTCTTGCTGATCCTGTTTCTCCCCTGCTCATTCCCAATCCCCATCCCTGCCTGCTGCTCCCCCACTTCCCACAGCACCGAGAACCCCAGAGGTTTCTGATGAGGGTGCCTCCAAGCTTCTCCATTCAGCAGGTGCCGCCCATGATCTCCCTGGCCAGAGGCATGCCCGGAACAGCGGGGTAAGGGAGGAGGGAGACAGACATGGGCCTCCCCTCCATGGCTGTCACGGCCAAGGGAGACGTCACACAAGTGCAGCCACACAGCGTGAGGATGCTCACAGGGAGGCTCGGGCACAAAACAGCCAAGCAGAGAGCCCTCCTCGGGTCGAGGCACAGACACCCTAGTGCACAAACGCGTGAACGGATGGCTACAGCTGAGACCTGACTGCAGCCCTGGGGCCCTGTGGTCACTGAGAACGTGGGCGTGGGAGGCAGAGATGACCCGGTCATGACAGGACACTGAAAACCACAGTCTGTTTGAGGTCACTGCTGAGGTGACCCGAACCGCTGCCTCCTCCCCAAAGCAGAGAGCTACCAAGCCGCCGGCGGTGGCCCGGGACCCCCCCAAGCCCGCAGAGAACCCAGGTCTGGCATTTCATGCACAGTGCCCACACCCCCACAGACTGCAGGCGTTTCCAGACAGAGCCCCGCGTGACTGACTGGCCGCTCCCATGGAAAACTGGGGTTTGTGCCGCATGCACTTGGGACAAGCCGTCTCCGGGTGAGAAATACCACAGGATGGAGCACAGGCCCAGACCCAGACCCGAGTCAGCGTTAAGGGACTGCAGGCCAGCCATGCAGAGAGAGAAGCCATGGAGGGGTGGGGAGGCAGGGGGGGGTGGCGGAGAGGAGGAGCTGGACAAGGGGGGAAGGTGGGAATTGGAGGAGGAGGAGGAGTCCTCAGATGGGAAGGCAACATAGCCCTGTGTCCAACTTCAACTATTAGAATGCAAGTGTATTCAGGAGAAGAGCAGGGGGGGGGGGAGTTTCACACTTCCCAAAGATGAGAAGAAAAGGGTCTCCCTGGTGGCGCAGTGGGTTAAGCAGCGCACTATGAAGCAGACCGCAGCCACTGCAGCATGAGTTCGATCCCTGCTGCCGGCCAGGGAGGGACCCACATGGCGCGGCAGACCTCTCCTGTTGTGCCCGCTGCTCCCCTCAGCAGTGTGCTTCTGTTGGTCTACCTGTTCTGCTCCCTGCTCTGTCTCTGGTGAATCCTCTTACCCCCCCCCCCCACACCTCTGGCTTGTACCCCAGTGCTTGTATGCACAAATAAATAAATCTTTAAAAAAAAAAAAATGAGAAGAAAACCAGAAAAGAAGCCCAGCCTGTCTGCCTCCCTCCGACCTCCTTTCCTCTGGGGGAATAAAGGTCAGTCACAAGGAGCCAGCACCTGTAGGGTTCCCCTCTGCTTTCCCAAATGTGTTTAAAATGCTCACAGCGCTTGGAGTCACGTGGCTCAGAAAAAGCTTTACTGCATGTCTCGTCTTAACTGCACGCTGCTCTTGGAGGGGGCTGCCAGGGGGCTGTGTAGGCCGGTGACAGAGTGGGGACACAGCGAGGGGAGGGAGACGCCCTGAATCCTTCAAAGGGCCAGGGGGGTAGGGTGCCATGGCCCAGGCAGTGCTGGCCGCTGGAGCTAACAGCTCACGCCAGCTGTCCTCAAACACACACAATTCTGATCTGTTTTGGCATCTGCTTCTGTCCTTTCTGCCACACGGGGCTCTGCATTCAAGCAGCTGCTCAGCTCCCTTGGCTACCAGACCGAGCCACTCCACACGTGGCCCGCGCCCAGGCCAGCGTTTGGGGGAAGCCGAGCCGGTGAAGACACAGAGGGTCCTTGTACGCTCCAGGCAGGAGCCACGCCCCACGCATGACAACGAGTCTGCGGAGGCCGCTGTCTCCGCGGCCCCTGGAAGCCACCGCTGAGTTGGGCTAACTCGGACCCACGTACCTGAGCAGCCAAAGGGGCGGGAGATGCCCTCGTTGTCGTGGCCCGACCCCAGGAACCATGCCAGTCCCTGAGCCCTCAGAAGAGGGATTTCAGAGAAGGACATAAAAAGTTAAATATTTCACAAAGTAAGGAGGGCAAAGATTTGCACAGGATCTCATTTTATATAGTGATTTGAAAGGGGAGAATATAAAGGTTATGGAAGCAAAGTGGGTTTCTGGCGTTCCTGTCCCGCAGACACGAGGTGCCGGGGTGTATTCTGTTCTCAAACCGGGTGAGGGACGCTAGCTTCATCGCAGTGTTACTGCTTGACTGTGAGCTGCTGCGTCCCAGCACTGTGGATGGAGCACCTGGGACAGAAGAGCTGGCAGGTCTGGAGAACCAGGAAGCGCTGCTGCTGGTATGCAAAAGACGATGACAAGAGAGACCGGAGAGAAATTCAGTGAGTGATTCTGCCTGATGCTGTCAATGAAGCTGAAGCAGGGGAGTGAGTCTCATGGAAAGAGCAGCTGCAATGCTATCTGATGCGAGCACAGTAAGTGATTTCTTGGCATGTAATCCAACAGGAGTTCAAAGAATTGAGCAGCTTGGTAATAAGCGGACTCCTTCCTTTCTTGACTCACTGATGTAAGTTTTTTCATTCTAAGCATATTAATGAAAATGGAGAGCCTGGAATGAGCGCTGACGCGGAACCCAGACTCACCCTGCAACGTCATCACGTAACACACGGACCACTGTTTAAATCATCAACGACCTGAAACGCTTCTATGCCACTGAAAGGGATTTCCAGTGACAGTTTTCCCTTTCGTTTTTAGTAATTATGAACCAAGTAATGAAGCAAGTGAGGGTTTAGATAGTACTTACGGGCTAGAAACTAAGCATTTCACATAAATTAGCTCAACCTTCAAAATGATTATACTGTGTTGACAGAAAAGTCATGATATGTTTTTGCTCGGAAAACAGAAAAAAATACGTCATGACTTTTCTGACAACCCAGTATTAGGTCAAAATTACTCTGAAGCCCTATTTTACAGAAAAGGCGAATGAAATCCTAAATCAACAGGAGTCAAAGCTGCTGGTGAATAGCGGCTGCAGGGGCCTGGCCTCTTCAAAATTCTCTGAAGCTTGAGAACCATCATGATAAACAACATGTTAATAATTACGTTAACAACAAACCCAGAAGAATTTTTTTAAACGTTTACTTCATTTATTTATGCATACAAGAACTGGGATGTAGGCCAAACGTGCTGGGGTGAGTGAGAGGTTTTGCCAGAGACAGAGAGGGGAGCAGAACAGGCAGATCAACTGAAACACACTGCTGAGGGGAGCAGCGGGGAGAGAGGAGAGGTCTGCTGTGCCATGTGGGTCAGCTCCCTCGCCAGGGATTGAACTCGTGCTGCAGTGGCTGCCTGTAGTTTCACAGTGCTAACTTAACCCCTTGTGCCACGAGAGACCTAAAATTTTAATATGCAGAGCCCAAGAACATGGGAAATTTAAAAACCATACTAACTTAATCTGCAGCCTTTTAATGACAAGAAATGATATACTGATCAATAAAAACTCTATACACAAGAACAAGACTCTATAAGCCACACAGAGTGGAAATGGATTCAAAGTGGAAAAGATGTAAGTGTAAAATCCTCCAAAATGTAAAATCCCATAGGATAAAAGAGAAGTTTCAAGACATATTTTTAAACGTGGGATGGCCAATAACAAGTTACTTTAAGTACTTATATTCCACAGGACAGAAGTAAAACCAGGATGAAACACTTGTAAACTGTCGACATGTATAATGTCAACATAATATATGGGAGATTATGGTCTTTGTAAGTACTAAAGACTTACGATGAAAAATTTTAGATGTCACTGTGAATGTAGAGGGGGTCTGTGGTTTTTTAAACTGACTCAGAGGGCATGTGGATTTGAAATGGTGAAAGCTACAGTCCTGGACAAGGGAGAAGTTATAAGCCAACTCCTGGAGGTGAGACTTTTTCGAGGGTGGCATGAAATCTACCAGGTCTGCAATGAAGGGAGAGAACAGGGAACGTGCCCAGAAAGTCTGTGCCTCAGCCACCAGCCCGATCATTGCCCACGCTGAGGCCATTCTACTGGGCATACTGGACATGCATCCTGTGTACAGCTCAGGGGGAGGAACAGTGTTCCTTTCATGAAGTTAGACATACCTAGACACACCTGGGTTCCTGAGTCACTGCTAAGGAGATGGAGCACTGGAAGTGAGTTAGCAGCTCCTCCCTGGCACTCACTGCCTGGTAACCAGAGTTGGTCCGACAGCCCCACTTGCACTTCAAGAGCAGCACGATCATTCAGTAATTACCATGGGATTCCTCAGGTTTGTCATACTGGGATTTATAATTCCTTCCGCAAATGCGAGGCCACGCACTCCATTTTCAGCCAACGGCCCACTCGTTACTCTTCAGTTAGGCAGCTTGCACTTGAACTTGCGAGTGATTTATGACAAGCACTTACTGAAGGAAAATACTCTGTAATATAAAGCAGATCACTCGCAATAAATTAAACTGCTCAAAAGAAATACTGTTTTCTTAATTACTGTGCACCATCTAAGTGAAGATGTCAAAGTAAGTCAGGACACACCAGGTGTGTCTTCTATTAGACCATGCCCTCAAAAAAACTAGGCTTTGTACAAAGCATCAAAAATAACTATGAGGCCACTGGAGATGACCAACAGCAGAAAGTGGGGGGGTGCAGGGGGAAGCTGGTCTGAAGAAGGGACAGCGCTGCCTTCTGTGTGTTAGGGGTCTGTGTTGCTCTCCACTTGGGGAGGGGGCAGCACTATGCAGGCAGGGGCACCCAATATCACCAGCTGGGAGACGTGAAGGCTTGGGACCAGGGCAACCAAGGAGCTGGAAGGTGGAGAATCCCTTAAGAAGGGAGCCAACGAAAGACTGTCTCAAATTCTACCTAGAAACTACCCAAATCTCTAGTTAACTTCGGGGACACGCATGCAAAGCAGAATTTCAAAAAGCCCAGTTAAGGTTGTAAGATCTGAATGGAGATTCCAGCTGCCACCACTTCAGGAATGAACCACCTGTAGAAATGAAAACAGTCGATGCTCTTCAGAGGCATACGAGGACCCAGAGTGTGTCCTGTAGCATACCACCCCAAGTCACCGGGCAAGAACTAACCCAGACTCAAGACAAAAAGCAAACAAATTGCTCTACAGACACCTGAAGGTCAGCTTAGGTCTTAAAGCAGCTTTTACAACTATGCTGGGGAACAAGTTCACCCTGTCTGAACAAACAGGAGATGTCAGCATAAAACAGAAGTCACATTAAGAAGACTAACTGAAAATCAGATGACTGAAAAATGTATGTAATGTAAAAATTCACCAAAGGAACTTATATTGGAGTTTGTAAACTTGAAGATAGATCAAAAGAAATTATCTAAGTTGAAGAAACAATAAAACAAAGAAAAGAAAGCCACGGCTCAATGATAAAATGAAATAACACCGAACACTCTAACATTTGTGGAATTAAGTCCCAGAGGAAGAAGAGAGAGGGTAGAGCTGAAGAAATGATGAAGCAAAATATTCCCATGGTGCAGACGAAATGTCAATAGTTGGGACAGTGGAATTAAGTCTAATTAAATTCTTCAAGAATAATATGAAGGCAAAAAAAAAAAAAAATAGGGCGAGCAGAACTGGAGGAGAGTGAGCAGGAAACGCACTCAACGGCAGGCAAGACAAGAAAAACTGGAGGCAACAGTGAAACAGAAAGTGGCTACGGAAAGCCTGGTGTCCAGCCTCAGACTCCTAACACAGGTCCACGAGGTCAGGGAAAAGAAACCTCCCTCTTGGCCATCATTCTGGAAATGCAGATAACCAGTGACAGGGAAAGGGCCTCACAAACAGGCAAAGGGCGAGCACAGATTACATGACAAAGACAGGATAAAACTTTGTGCACAGGGCAGAACATGGCCTGCAGGCATGGAAAAGAAATGACTGGCCACCCAAGTACAGACCTGGAAATCAGCTTTCAGAAATTAAAGAGGAATTGAGGTATTTAATCTGCAAATAAAATATACAAGACCAAATAGGTATGCAGCATCGTACACTTCAGGACATTCTAAGAACTATTGTTCGGGTGAAAAAGTAACTACAGAACAGAGGATTCAGGTCAAGAAAGATGGAGAACTGACCTCTAATACTGGAAAGGAGGGGAGGGGAGGAGAAGAGACATTTGTAAAAATAAGAAAGATAGGTATAAAGTGAATAACAGGATAAATGTCACGAATGGGACTGTATTTTGTGACATATTGAGTAACTTAGATTTGTTTACAAGAGTTCCACCTGAAATATAAACACTAAAAGTCCGGGGAGACAGAAAAAATATACCAGGCAAACACTAACACCAAGAAAGTCTGCAGAGCTTTAACAATATTAGACATAATGTACTTTAAAAACCATTACTCCCTGACAATAAACGACTCCCACATTATACACTATTGTGAGGAGCTTGAAAGTACATAGAACAAAATCAAAAGAAGGCAAAGGTAAAACAAACAAATCTACATTATGGGTGAAATCCTAACACCCTTCTCTCAGTAAGTGAAAGAGACCCCAATAAAATTCAGTAATACTATGAGAGATATGAACAATACAGTAAGAAGATGAGCCCATAATCCAGTGCTTCCTAAAAATTTTGGTCTGAAGCCTCCTCTGCATTCTGAAAAATTACTGAAAATCCTAAAAATATTTGCTTACAGGTATTATTTCTATTGACATTTATAAGAAATTAAAAGTAAGTATTTAAGAAGTATTTATTCCATTATGGAAAGCAGTGTGGAGATTCCCTCAAAAATTAAAAATAGAAATTTCATATGACCTCGTTATCCTATTTTCCTGAAAAATACAAAATCTCTCACCTGAAGAGGTAACTGCACCCCCCACACTTACTGCAGCAGTTTACAACAACCAAGAGCTGGAAACAGTCTAAGGGCCCACTGATTAACAAATGGATAAAAAAGATGTAGTAAATGTACATAATGGAATACTACTCAGCTATAAAAAAGATGAAATCTTATCATTTGCAACTATGGGGACTGACCAAGGGGTATTATGCTTAGTGGAAAAAAATCAGAGAAAGACAAACACTGTATGATTCCATTCCTATGTGGAACCAGACTTTCTCTAAGAGATAAAATAAATAAAACAAGATAAACTTTAAGACATTAAGACTGTATGTGGTTACCAGAAGGGAAGGTAGAAACATGGGTAGTAAAATCAGGTAAATGGGTCAATCATATGGTGAAGGATGGAACTAGACTTTTAGCATGAACTTAATGTAGTTTATGCATGCATATGCTGATTTATAATGATGCACACTTAGTGTCATTTATAATGCAATGTCACCTCAACAAAAATACTTATTGGCTACTAGTTTTAAAGTAACAATAAGCCCATTACATGTCAGCATAAATAAGATAACCTTTATAAAAGTAACAATATTTTCTATACCCCTCCCAAAATAATCTAGTGAGAAAGAAACAGCGTTTCCATTTTTGCAGATTCGTTTTAACATCTGGTGTGATAGTAACTGCTGTAGTCTCAATCCTGCTCTGAATTAATTTTGTTACAATATTTCACACCATGGAAAACTCCCCTGTACTCTCATAAAAGGATGAGAGCAATAGAGACAATATTTTAGGATTACAGTAAGAAGGCTTTAACCTCACCGGCCCCCTGAAAGGTTGAAGGGGACGGAGGAGAGAAGAAGTCTCTTAAGGCTCCCTAGACAATACTTTGACAACTGAGAGAAAATTATATGCCATGATTTTCACATCAAATACAGAAAATATATATATATATGTAAACTTATATGTGTGGATTCTATATTGGGCCATAGAGTAAGTCCAAGTAAATACTAATATGAAAGGACTTGTACGTTATAGACCATACTTACGCACCACAGTACAATTAAGTTGGAATCAGTAACATAAAAACATGTACCATCAGATTAAAGGTTGGCTTCATTTAAATTTCTGTTCAATACTGTGCTACTGGCCTGTGACAGAACCGTAAACAGAGGGAACAAGTGAAAATTACAAAGATGACACTGAAAGGAAGAATTTGGAGGTGATATGATAGTATATGTAGAAGACCCAAAAGTTTCTACATATAAACTATTTGGCCCAGAGCATTTAGCCACTTGGATAAACATAAACATCAATACATAAAAGACAGAAAGTCAGTTTTACTTCTATACATTACCATCAAAAGATTAGCAAATTTTAAAATAATGCTTTTAAGACTATCAAAAACTAAAGGACCTAGAAAGATATGATCTTTATAAAGAAAATTATAAAACATTCTGTAGACACTAGGAAGATCTCAATAACTGAATATACCAGTTAATGAATAAGAAAACTTAACATGATTAAGACATCAATTTCTCTCTAATTAAGCCTCAATATAATTCCAACCAAAAACTTAAAAACTTTAATAGACTGCCAAAGGTTCATAAAATTAATGAAGGTAATGATAAAGAAATAGATTTTGAAATATCTGTCATTTTGACAGATAACAGAATTATTTTAAGGCTATCTTAATTTTGATTGTATATATATAAAAGAACAGAAACATAAAGAACATAACAGAAACAAATATAGAAATTTAATTCATGACAGTCTTGGTTCTGTGGGTCAGCAATAAAGGGTTGAGCTTTTCAACAAGTCAGACTGAAATATTTGGTTATTCACATGAAAAAAAACTAAAAAGAATGGAAAGGAAAGCAGACTCAGGTAAAGTCGTAACACAAGAGTGAAAATCATGCTTTAGAAATGTTTAGGAAACAATATAGGGAAATATCTTCATGACCTCAGTATACATAAATGTTTCTTAATACATAAATGATGCTAACATCAAAAGAAAAACTGGTGAATTCTACTACATTAGAATTAAACACCCTAAGAACACAATCAGCAAAACACAGGAAAAGGTTCTGCACTGGAAAAAAAATACAAGTGATCATTAGTAAGAGCATTTGAGCAATGACATTAGTATTTAGGGAAAAACAAAACTTATATTTTTCATAGAAACACATTTGGCAAAATGATGAAGTCTGACAATAGTAAGTGCTAATAAAACTATGGTGTATATACTTGCTGACCACAGCTAGTAGTCAATTAGTTTTGACTAAAACAAACTACAGTTAGGTTTTCTGGGGGCACTGATCTAACTAATAATATTAATGATGCTCTATGCATGCCTATGGCCTAAAAAATATCATTTGCTGGAATACAACCTAGGAAAATTCATGTACCCATGCATTAGACATGTAGAGTATGTCCCCCAAAGCATTATTTGCTAGAATAGAAAAAAAACTGAAGACCCAAATTTCTTTCCATAGTATTCTAGATAAACAGAGACAGAGGTACTATATGCATACACAGCGCTGGACAGCAGATTACACAATGATGGCAACACACGGGACGCGACTACCAACAATAAACAAAGATGATCTGGAGGAACATATCGGTGAGTTAAAAAAAAAAAAAGCAACCAGATTAAATACATATTGTATGATTCAACACCTACAACATCTGTTTTTTAGGAGAAGCAAGCAGGGAGGGAGGAGACACCTCATTCACAGCAGACTCTGTTACGGATTCCTAAACTTTATAATATGTTTCAATAAAACTCTACCTGATAAAACTGTAACTTCTAGAGTAAAATAAACAAAAAAGTAATAGAAAGGCAAGCCAACCAACCTGCCATACTGTTTATATTTTTTATTGTAAAGAACAACCTAAAATTCCTTCAAAACCTGGCTGTGCCATTGCCAAGCTCTGAGAGTCATCATAGCTCCTTTTGAACTATCAGATGATTGCGCACTAAAGGCAGAAATGAAAGACAGCCAATGAATAAATGTGTTTGTAAAACTCTACACCCCGATAAACGACAAAGGTGCTACGAAATACACTACTTAGACCTGGCTCATTACCGACACACCCTGAAGAGACAAGAAGTCTTAGTTAGGTACCTGTCGGCTCTGCTGGGTCACATGAGTCCATCCCTGGCTACTGCATTCCATCTCCCATAAAGAGTTTCAAGGTCACCCTAAGATGAAGGGATAGTGAGGGCATTTAAGTTTCCTGGTGGTTGAATACAACCCACAAATTCAAAACCTTACCTTTTCCTCCTGCCAAGGATGTTTCCAAGAAATGAATCAATATATAAGAACAGACTGCCTTCTGGAAGCACACCCATGCTGGCCTCTCCTAACTTGTTCAAATCTTTCTATACAGACCCCCTGAGTCGGGATTCCACGGTCCCACTGAGCTGGCGGCCAAGCATTTGATGTGGACAGAATTAAATAACCTGCCCGGTATTCTAGCACACAGAACAGACCTCTGGGAATAACGTTGTCCCAGAGGACATCATCCAACCCCCCCTGGCCTGGGGAAGCTTCAGCTACTGAGCCAGAGACCAGGGAATGAGGGGGCAGGAGAGAGGGAGTTTCCTGGAGCCATCCCAGATTTCCTCCCTCTTCTCTGCCTGCTCAGCATCTCACACCAGCTCTCTAGCTGCATGTGACACTTTGACAAGAGGACCAAGCAATGAACAAGAGACCAGGGGCGTTTAGCGCAGTGTTTACTGTCGATGCCAGACACCACGCCATCCCCAGCCTTAACAGGAATGCCAGAGAAGCTCTCCCTTCATTCTGAATGAAGACCTCTCCCCTGGCATCAGACTGTCAGCTCTGCAGGTGGTGCAACAGCCACATGAGTCTGGAGCGCAGCCAGCTGACCCTTCTCCCATGCTCTTGAGCCTGCTGGGCTGCTCCCTATGCTTCCAACACGGCTGTACCCCTCACCCTTCAGCAAACCCCAACCCCAGGCCTGGGTGAGTGAAGGCACCCCCACCTTGACACCGTCCACGACAGCAGTGGTCACTGCACCCACCACACGTAACATGCATCCGCGAGAAGGAGCAGAAATACAGAAGGTCAAGGCAGGGGACACCCTCAACGGAGAGCTCGTGCAGTGGTTACAGAGACCTGTCTGTGTCAAGAGATCAAATGTAGGCAAAGGACGAGCCCATCCACCCATGCCACGATGCAGCAGCAGCATATACAAGGCAGCAAGCCTCCCCCACAATTCCAGGGGCGCTGCTGAGCACAGCAGGGCTCGGCTGATGAGACAGACCTGGCAGAATGCACACAAGCCGCCGTGACGCTGAAGTACTATCTGAGCACCTGGAAAAGCCGATGAGCTACTGAGCATGTGCTCTCGCCGTGTGATCAGAGCCACAGGAAGGAGGAGAAAGGCCTTGGACAGAGGCCCAGACTGATTGCTGAACGACAAAGTCAGAGACGTGGCACCCCGTAAGTCCAGCGACCTGGAGCTCAAGGGGAGAAGCGGGGCTCAGGGACCAGACACCCACGCGTGTCCGCATGGCTCGTCCTGGAGGAGGCCAGGGCTCCCCGCAGCAGTGCTGTTCCCAGCCTCGCACGCAGAAGCTGTCTGAAAATGATGAGTTGGCCGCAGAGTGCCGGCTGCCCCCGGCGGGGTCTCCTCTGCGTGTCCAACAGCAGAAACCCTTTGACAAGAAGGCGCCTCACCTCCGGCTGACCCTTCTTCACAGTGACGCCTGCAGAGACCCCTGTGCCACCAAGGGTCTCGGGTTTACTCAAGTCCTGCCCCAACCCACGTCACAGAAACAAGGCTGGGAGTCCAAGGAGGACGGGAAAGACACGAGGCTGAGGACTGGGCTCCATCTCCAGAGACCAAAGGCCCCCTTGGCCAGGGAACTGCCCTGTGACAGCTCAAGGGGTCCCCCTCCCTGGAAATCAGAAACAGAGGCCCACCGGGCTGGACCCAAACCTCCCCAACCTGGTCAGTTCATGTCACTGACCAGGAGAAGGCCCAGCACCTGAGCCTCATGCATGGGCCTGGGCTCTACTTTTCCAGCCCAGCACCCCCCCGGCTCCCCACGGCAGACAGCAGCCTTGGTAGAAACACAGGCCCAGAATCTATCGAAAGCTGGACCCAAGACCCCAAGGGCCCTGCACAGACTTATCTCCGCTGACCTCACCCAGCCAGAGGACTTGGGGAACGCTGCCTGGGTCGCAGGCCCCCCCACCCCCCTGCTTCCCAGCAGCGCACCCAGGCAGCGACTTCAAGCACCTGCCTCTCTAGCTCCTGCTGCAAGGTCACCACAGCGCCTGCCTCGTGGGTCCTCCAGGGCCCTCAATGGTGACTGTCACTGTGCTCGCTCTCACAGGCCCGCTCGCCCCTCGGCCCCTCACGTGCAGGGAGCCACCCTGTGCAGGGAATCCCCCGTGCCCTGACGCTCTGACAGGAGGCTGGTCAGGCCCGCATCAGTCAGCTGTCTCCCCTCTAGTGCCCAATGCACTCACATGGGGGCCCGGCCAGCGAGCAGAGGATGCCAGGAAGGTGGGCTGGGCACTTTCAGTGCCCTCCCTGCTGCCCCACAGGTCCCTGTACCCAGCACGGTGCCCCTGGTACAGGGCCAGCAGGACCAGGCTCGAACGCAGATGACCTGTGCTACTCTCGACAGGTGTTTTACTTGGAGCTCAGTTTTCTCTTCTGCCAAACATGGAGGGAATAAAACCAACCTGGGTTCATCACGATGAGGCGTAAATAAGGTATATGTAGAAAAACCAATGTAACAGGGAATGACCTCGCTGGCTAGGATCTGGGTGACCCCGGAAACAGGTCTGTGTGTCCTGTCATGTTTTCCAGACTAAACCCAGGCTTGGAGAGATGCCCTCACCCAGTCACAGCAGCCTGGGCAGGGCAGACTGAACAGGCAGCCGGCACCGCCGGCTCCTTCCCTGGATGCCCTGAACAGGCCAGTATCGTATTCCCCAGGCCCCAACATCATGGAAGCTTCTGTGATAATAATTTTGGGGTCAACACCACCGCCAAAGGGAGAACTCATGTCCTCGGGAAGATGCTGGCACTTTCTAGCCCTCACACCACTGACAAACAGCCACAGAGGGCACAGAGAGGGCCCCGGACGCAGGCGAAGGTCCCCTCTGTCGCAGGCTCGTGTCTGTGTCACACCTTTAGATGAAAACGCCCACCTCTGAGCACGGTCGCACTGCCCCTCTACCAGCCAGCTGCCTGCCTGGGTTGGCATCTCTGCAAGCTTCTCTCTGCCAGCAGTGCCTGCCCGGCCCTGTTCCCCGGGTCGTCCATAACTGCTCGGTACTGGACATTGCTCGACTCAGCACCACTGCGCGCCCTGGGTGTCTCAGGATGGCCCACGCCTGTGCTTGGTGCCCCAGGCCTCCTCGTCACCAGGCTCCACACGGGGTGACAAGCTGTCTGCTTGTCTCCTCTGAAGGGCCTCTGGACACCCCGCTGGGCAGGTCTCCTGCTTCTCTTGGACTCTAGGGTCTTGTGCCTTCACAGAGCAAGGGTCCCCGCTCCCCTCCCCTTAACCCGGGAGGGATATGGCACATCTGTTCTCTCACAGGCTGACAAACACCACCTCTCAAACCCTGGGCCTTTCTCTCCCCTTCTGGCCCCAGTCCTGGCTTCTGTGCTCTCACGTGTCCAGGGGTCTTGTAAACTCGGGAAATTGCCTGTGTGACAGTCACCAGAGGTTCATCCTTCTGAACCCCAAGTTGAGTCTGTCTCTCCTCAGACCACCTGCCTTTTCCAACCTGAGGACCCCTGGCTTGTTCTTTTTAAGGGAGTTCCAGAATTTGCCTTGGCCCTGCGCAGGGCGTCCGTTCTGCCACCCCTCCTCGCATCTGGCCCTTGCTCTGTGCCTCCATCACAAGCAGTCAGGAACCCGAGCCAGTGGGGCAGAAGATGGTGACGCTGAAAGGTCTACACGCTGGATGGGGGTAAATGCCTCTGATCAATCACGTCACAGAAAAATCGACAGAAGATGCTGAAGTAGTACGACCATTCCGTGCTTCCCATACGGAAATGAGCCACGGCCATGAGCAAACTCCAATAAGGTTCGTTGTCCTGATTGCTTAATTTCTCTCATTCCAGAATATGGTGACCGAGAGCTTTTCTTGCCCTCTGCTTTGCCCATGGAAGTGCTGATGGGAGCTGTGTCTGGGCAACATGAGTCCTTCTCCCTCAGGCCTGTCGCTCCTCACCTGGCCTATAACTCAGGGACACGGAGCAGCATGTGGACCCTGTCCGTGAACTCTGCCTCCGCCTGCCTTCCACCTCCCTGCAAGAACTAGCCCAGCCCAGGCTGGTATAAATGTCTCCCAGCTGAACTGTGTGCCCCGTGTGCGCATTAAACCAGTCAAGTAAGCTCAGCTGCAAACAGGGGAGCCCAGGAAGGCGCCCCCCCTGCAGGACACACCCACATCTGCCCGCAGGCCAGGGCCCCACGAGGCACATGCCTCAGGGGCTCTGCAGAGGCAACACAGGACTGAGGGGCCGACCATCCTGCATGAAGTCAAGGCCCCGGCCATCAAGGTGACGGCCTCCAGCCAGTGACGCGGGGCCAGGCTGCAGAGCTGGCACCTTGGGGCTCCCCTATGACCTGCTGAGAGCTGCAGGGGGGGTGACTCCTCGGGCCTGCATCTCCTGCATCACACCTGGAAAACGGGGGTGATGATGGCAGGAAACTGCAGCGCTGTGGTGAGGATTAAGCAAGTTAATAAATGTAAAGCTCTTAAAGCTGTGCTTGCGGAGTAAACACTCATAAATGTTAGCTATTATTACTAATTTGACTCAACAGAGCCTGGAGGATTAGTTATTGGAATTCTGCATTCCGTGCAGAGAGAGAACTGTCACTGCGTGGCTTAGCAGGTGCCGAGTAAGTACTTGTGAAGTGATGCTCCCTGAGGCAGTAACGTTTCCTGAGACACCCCAACATGGAGTGGACGGGCAGGGGAAAGAGCCGACTATGCTTACAACTCGGGCGCAAAGTCTGAGAAGACGCTGCTGGGCAAGCTGCTGAATGGGCACTGGTCGAGGTGGAGCAGGTAGTGGGAGGGGGTGGGGAGGGGTGAGCAGCCTGTGCCGGGGGGGCTGAGCTTCAGGCACAGAGGCTCAGGGGTTGGAGCGTAAGGCAAACTGCAGCTGGCTCGTGTCACTGACGGTGCCCAGGTCCCACATCTCTGGGTGGCTCCCGAGCCTAGGGCAGACGGGACGGAGTCTCAGCAGCCCAAGGCATTGCAACGGGACCTAAGGTTTCCATGGAAATGTCTCTGCCCAGCCACGCCCGTCATCTGGTCCCTCTTCTATGTGGAAATCTGCGCTCGTCCTGATTAACCAGAGCTTGACCGTAAGGCAGGTGGGCATGAGCGGCCTGGGAGGCAGCACACGGGAGCCAGCACAGCCCTGCCCCAGGAGGCAGGAGTGGAGGACACGGCCGGGCTAAGGCAGCCGCAGCTGTGCCATGGACACTCATGCTGGCGAACAGCCCAAAGGAAAACGGACTGGAAATAAATAAGCCCAAACACAGGAAGGGTCAATGCAACTTTGTCATGTTCACTTGGACATTTTTAAATTTCTCAAACCAAAACAAAAAACAGCCTTTTCCTTACTCAAATGGTCTTTCCCCAAAAAAAGAAAACTAACGGCATGAATACAGAGGTGACTGTAATCTGTGTAGCAAAACCAAAGGAATTGATTTAGAACTGATGATAAACCACTGGAATGAAGAATCAAAGCAAGTTGGGGGACACAACTGCTTTCCTATACGCTGACACCGAACAGGCACAATTTCAAATTAAAAAACAGCACCATTTTTTTATGTGACACTCCCTCCAGAATGAAACACTTCACTGTAACTCTAACAGGATGTGGGGCGGGCATAGCCAGGCAGAGTCATAAATGGGAGGAAGCAGAGATGAGAACACAGCACTGCTCCCATGATAAGCCTGTTTCCCCCCAATTCATCTTTTCTAGAAATTTCTCTTTCCAAGAAGCAGTGTAAGGGACTGGGCCTGTGCTGCCCAGGGCAGTGTACACAGGGACACATGTGGGCTCAAGTGCCAGACCGTCCTGCTACGTGATGCTGCCGGTCGTGTAAGTGCCCGGCGGCGCTGGCCACAGCAGGAAGGCTTCCTCCCCACGGACCCGGAGGCAGGTCAGGGGCTGACCCATGTGGCAGGCAATCCACAAGGGCTCCCTCTGACCTCCAGATGGAAGGGGGAATGCACCAGTAAGCCCAAACCCTCAAGACAGCGAAGAGAGTCCCATGGAGGTATCAGACAGCAACTCCTCTCCCCCACGGCCACTGCAGGAAGGCTGGACGTCTCACAAGCAAGCACAGTCCGTGCAGGCTGGAGTGTGTGCTGGGCCCAGAAGAACCCCACACAAGGGCTTGTTTCATAGATGTGACGCCGCCATGATAAATCATGACGTTTGTACTACCGCCCAGTGAGACGTCTGGGGCCTAAATCCCTCAGGGCAAGCTGGGACTCACACACCTAACCACGGAGCACAGCGCTGCTTCACCATTATCAAGAGCCAATCAGCAAAGAGAGCCAAGGCTCGCTTTGGGGGCACTCTCACCAACAGAGCCCTCAAGTGGGTATTCTCTTTTCTTCATGGGAAAACTGCTGGGTCCTAGACGCCTGCCCCAGGCATCAGTACCGGACATGGTCTGATGGTGCCGTGAGCTGGCACAGTGGGGGCTGCGGTCCGAGAGGAGCTGCACTTGCTGGTTGTGCAGACAGACAACGCTGGGCTGCAGTGTTTCTAGTGTATCGTGCCAGAAAAAGAGCCTTCTTTTGCATCTGTTCATCTTCTTTGCCAAGCAGAAAGGCAATTATCTGCACCAACACAAAATATAATAGCTGCTTGGACGCCACGTGCATAGGAGCTGATGACTTTAATCAGAAACCGGAACTCAAAATTATGAACCCAGAACACTGGGTGCACGACTGGGGACGGGGGCGGGGGGAGGGCGTGGTATTGCCTCTGAGGGGTCTCCTCCACTGCTCTCTATACCAGGAAAGAAAATCTCCCATCGCGAAAGCTTCCACACTTCACCAGGCATGGCTGTGTGGCCTTTGCTCCCTATCCTGGGTAAATGCACTCAAAGTCCCTGTGAATTCTCCCTAAGTATATGCGTTTTCCCAAAATCATAAAAATGTGTGAAGATTTTAAAATAAGGTACAATTATTTAAAAAAAGAGAGAGAGAGAATACTGAGCACTCACAAATACAGAAAATTCAAGCAGGGTAAACAATCCTGTAATTACCACTTTGTCACATTCAAAAAAGACCTTAGCATTTAACAAACGCTCGTTCTTGCTTTATGACCAGGCTTTTTCTACATATGACTCTGGACAAACACAAGGGCACCTGCGAGAGCCGCCCTACACACCCACACAGACTGTCTAAGAAGACTGATTAACCACGTGAATGCACAAACCCTCTCTGCAGAGTCAGGGGCCTCTGAGTGCAGAGGTGCAGCCCTGAGTCCACCTACGAGGGTTAAAGCAAGATATGCAGGAGCCAAAATGTAACCACTTTTTTTTAATAGCAACATTTTCCCTATGTGTGCGACTTAAGTTCCAAAGTCAAGAATCTAGGAAAGGACAGGAAAAGAGGAAATGAAATGCACACCAGCAAAACTCCCCACAATCAGCCGAGGGTCTCATGGTGGGCTCTCCCTTTAGGGTCACCCGCCCCACCGGCCCCCCGCAGCACTCTTGCAATGCCCAGGCCCATGAGGGCAGTGAGTGGAGGAGGAAAGGGGAAGGGACAGCAATTTCCTGAGAGTATTACAAAAATAGTCCTTAGGGAGAACATCAAGTGGCCCCAGATAGCCCAGCTTGTCTTGCTTCACAGATAAGAAAAAGAGAAATGCAGGAAAGTGAAAAACTGGCCAAGACACAGAGCACATGAGAACCTTTGCCTCTCCGTCACGCAGGCCGGGAAACGGTGCTGCCTTCAGAAACATCGGCAAGTCTATGTTGTGCATGAACAGCAACACTGAAAATTAAAGGCTGGCCCCCTTCAAGGACCAGAAAGGCGGCCGGCTCTCTGGAACTACAGCTGCTGTGCTACAGACAGAGGGGACAAAGGGCCTGGAGGATAGAAACACACAGGTCCCTCGCTGATACAGTTTGAAAACCCCAACTGCATTTCTATAATCAACAGGCTCTTTTTAATCAGAACTTTTTTTCGTTACCAGTGCACTAGGGACAATTCCTTTTACAAAGTCCGAATCCTTTCTATTTGCAGAAAAACGACTTAGGGGAGTCAGATGCAGGTATGCGGGAAAAAGGCCATGACCAAGACTCACATGTCTGGAGCGGGGAGCCCCAACCCCGGAAAGCTGAAACATCCAGGTCATTCCTCGGGCACCTAGAGGGTGTCCAGCTACTGAAATGAAAACATCACTCCTTCCCTCCCTCTCACTCCGGCTGGTTGCTGGGTTCGGTGGTCTGTGTTTTTTCTGAATTTTGACGTATTAATTGCCTTCATCTCCTGAAAATCCATTCTTCTGTTCCCTCTAAACACTTTACCGATACTTTCAGAGATTGGATCATTAAGAGCAAATCTTTAATGCCAGCACCTCATGGAGACTGTTGCTTGGGGTGACCGCAAAATCAATGTGCATTTCACAGATCACACATAATGGAATAAAGATCCCCACTCCAATGACACTATCAGCATTAAATATTCAAAACTTGAAATATATTTTCCTATAGGGCCATAAGGCCAGCTTTATAAAAAACATTGTCTTTCTTATTTGTTGCTCAACCTGGCTTGTTTATTGAAGTGATTTAGCCAATGGTCGTTTGAAAAATATAAAAAATTTTAAGTTAAATTTCATAATTTAATCTTAGTCTCAGGAAACTTAAGGCACAGCATGAGCACCTCTCCTGGGCCAGCGCGCCGCGGACAGTGCCCCCACCAGTAAGAGGTGGCAATCACACAGCCACCGTCACCCTCCACACCGGTGAGCTCTCCATTACTGAGCCAGAAGGTTTTTCTTGTGCAGTCCTTTCCCTCTAAAAGATTGTGAGGCCTCCCTGGTGGCCTATGGGTTAAGTCAGCACTGTTACCGCAACACCCTGAGTTCCATCTCCAGCCAGGGAGCTGACCCACATGGCACAGCAGACCTCTCCTGTCTTCCCCGCTGCTCCCCTCAGCAGTGGATTTCAGTAGATCCACCTGTTCTGCTCCCTGCTCTATCTCTGGTGAGTCCTCTCACCCCCTGCACCTCTGGCCTACACCGCAGTTCTTCCATGCAAAAATGAAAGATCGTGAAAAAAGAAAGAACAACTAAATATCATACACAAATCAAGATGATACCAGTTTATGGTCCAGCCACTATTGAAAGTGGTATGGAGGTTCCTCAAACTACTAAAAATGGAACTCCCATATGATCCAGCAATCCCACTCCTAGGAATATACACAAAGAACACAAAAACACTGATTCAAAAGTATACCTGCACCCCCTATGTTTATTGCAGCACTATTTACAATAGGTAAGACCTGGAAACAGCCTAAGTACCCAAAAATAGATGACTAGATCAAAAAGATGTGGTACATATACACGATGGAATACTATTCAGCAATTAAAAAAGAGAAACTAGAGTCATTCGTAGAAACATGGATGAAGCTAGAAGGGATTATGCTCAGCAAAATAAGATGGCAAAAGAAAAAATATTCGATGGTTTCACTTCTAGGAGAATATAAGGGAACCAAATAAGGGACCAAGGAAAATAATAATAACTAAAAAAAAAAACACAGCACAACAAAAACAAAAAGACAAGGACAAATCAGAAACTTTGTGGGGGGGGGGAATGGGTGGAGGGCAGAAAGAGCACAAGGGACTAAGGAGAAGATGCACTGGTGAAATGGTGGTAGGAAACCCATGGGGGCCACAAAGGATCTCAAATATATATAAAGAAAAAAAAAAAAGATGAGATGATACCAGTTTCATAAACACAGTTCACAGAAAAGGTGAACCCTCCAGAAAGACTTCTAAATGCTAATCCTTCCACGCCGGCTCTGGCACAGCCATCTCCAAAAACTACAACTGAGAGTTTCGAGGGAACTGCTGCAGGCGCCATCTCGCCTGCCCCTCACATAACCTCGGGGGCCCACTACCAGTCTCTCTGCCCTCTGCCCAGCAGAGCACAGAGGGAGGAAGCCGTTAGCCAGAGAGGGAGCCAATGCAGCAGAGCTGGCATCGGGCGCGCTGAGGACTCTTTACTGCTCCAGACTCTGCTGACGCTCCGCTCCAGGGCTGGTGACAATGCAAAGTGCCAGCTGTGTCAGATTCCTGGCTGCCGGCAAGCACCCTGAGGCAGGAGCCACGGAGGGGGCGACATGCTGGCATGGATGGAGAGCAGTGTCGTGATGCTGGTTCGTGAAGGAGAATTTGAAAATCACTTGCGTTTCCACCTTTCCTGCTAGATGTAATGTCCCTTCAAACTCAGGCTGTGGTTTTTGCTTTTTTTTTTTTTTTAAAAGGTGAGTATTTTTAAGATTCTGTCACACTCAATCTACAAAACTTACCACCAGACCAAACTGGGTGGCAGATAATTTCCAGAGCAACAAAGTGGAAATCCCAGCAAATTTTCTGAACCTGCCGTGATTTGCTGTGGAGGCAGACACCGTGTTTGGGAGAGGACCGCTTAATCTGGGTCCCAGTGTTTACAACGTGATGCTGCTTTTATCAGCATCCCTTTACAAGTGCCCAGCAGGTCACATTAAAAAGGCAACAGGGAAGCACCAAGCCTGAGGCAGTAGCTTCAAGAAGAGCAGGACTGCAGCAAACCTCTGGGTTCCCCCAGAGCACCAGCCCCTTGCTGGGAAAGGAGAGCTGGGTGGTGACCTGAAGTCACCTGTCAGCCACACGGGACAGGCTGAGGGTTGCAGGCGGTGAATGTGAGCTGCCGACTGCGCTGGAGGCCTGGGACGTGCTGGGAGAGCTGAGGCAGTGGAGGTGAGACCGCGTGCCAAGCGAGCCTCCCACGATCTAGTAGCTTCTCTTTCAACATATGTCCCTGGGCATCCAGTTGGGAAGCAGATGCCTCGGCTTGATTGCTCTGCAGCAAGAAAAGCAAGAGCTTATCTTCGGCGGACGGAGTTCACAGGGGAGTGGGGCTGCCAAGCACAGGCACCCGATCAAGATGACGCCTGGCAGCAGCCAGCACGCCGCCAACTGCTACCCATAAATTAAAAGGAATTCTGCCTTCTTAGCATGTGATTTATCTGGAAGGAGCTTTGAGTGCTAAGTTCTGAATGAAGCCAAGGAACACTTCATTGAAATGATCCATTTTAGCACTGAGTTCAGTTGGAGAACCAAAGCAGACTTCTTCCTTTTTCTTTTCTTCATTTTTTTTAAAGATTAGTGTTGCGTAGAACTGGGGTACAGACCACAGGTGTGGGGGGCGAGAGAGGATTAACCAGAGACAGTGGGGAGCAGAACAGGGGGATCTACTGAAATACACTGCTGTGGGGAGCAGTGGGCAAGATAGGTGAGGTCTGCTATGACATGTGGGTCAGCTCCCTGGCTAGGGATGGAACTCAGGCCGTGGGAGTGAAAAGTGCTGAAACTTAACCCCTAAACCACCAAGTAGGCCCCCCCCAAAGCAGATTTCAATAAGCTTCCAAATGAACTCAAACTAACTTCTGCTTTCCCCCCACCGCAGGCCAGTTCAGAGGGAGTAACAGCAGTCTCAAGAGATGCTTAGGAAATAGCAGGAGGAAAAAAAAAAAAATCTCTTCAAATTCTCTATCCACAAAACAGAATACTTTCCTTCCTAGGAAGTTCTGTATTCGAGAAAGGCTACTTTAAAGACTGACATGGCTCGGATAAACCAGTCCCTGAAGGCACATTAGAGACAGTATCCAATAAACACAGCTCCCCATTAAGAAACCTGGGAACCAGTTTATTCTGGAAAGTAACTTCAGTCTTTGAAAATGGATTTCCCATCCCCATCATTTTTATAGTGAAACACCAACAGTTGCCTCTTTCCAATAAAATATGTCCTCTGCTCCGGCAGGCAGGCACATGCTTGCTCGGCAGCAATGCTGCCCTCCCCACCACAGGCACGGGGCAAGTGTGCCATCAGACCAGAGGGAGCAGGCTCTCAGGGAGGTCACGGTTACCTCACTCCGGAAAAAGGACACTTGAGAACTACACAAGGGCAGGCACATGGAGGCAAGGTGAGAAGGGTCAGCTGGACACGTCTCCAGAGGATGGGGTGGTGGGTGTACAGGGGTATGAAAGTCCATTCCAAATCACTTAATCGGGACATGGGTAGGCGGTTGGTCAGTGCCAGTGACAAAGCACAAGCCTGGGCTTCCTCAGGTCCACCGCCCTCATGTGCTGCCCCTCCCCAGACAGTCAGGGTGAGCTGCTGTCTGTCTGACAGCTACTCAGCATCACCCCACTGGAGAGAGAATTCCAGGGCAAACGGAGTCCAGCTTCTCTTCATACACGTAAAGGAAGCGAGGAAAGCAATCCGCAGCAATTAAAGAATTGGCAGTCTTTCTAACATAAAATCTTAGTTGCTATCTCCTTCCAAAAGGAGGGGTGTGTGGGGTGGTGGGTGGCTTTTAATCAGAATTTGGAGCTCGGAACACTGAAATTAAGACTTCCAACCCATCTTTTTTCCCCATCAGTATTCCTTATACTTCCTGGCCCTCTCTTCTCACCCCTCTCTCCCTTAATTTCAGAAACTTCACTTAGTTCATGGGTGTCCACTAGCTTGTAACTATTTTACTTTGTCAGTTCATCTACCGTTCCTTGCTTTGCTCATTAGTATCTGTACTGGCCTTTCTGATCTGCTTTGCCACACAGTTCCTTCCAGCTCCCACTTTGCTGGAGACGGTGCTGTTTGGCCCTTGCGGCTGAGCAGTCATCCGTTGTGTGGACAGACCAGATCTTCTTGGCCCCACCCTCTCTCAGCGCTGGCTCCCAAGTCCCGCTTACTGTGACGCTTCCGTAAACACTTTAGGGGATACAGGTTTTTGAACTCACGGTCTCATGTTCTTTGGAGAGCTGCCCAAGAGTGGGATGCCGGTGTCACGTGGCATTTCTATGCTTAGTTTTTGGAGGCCAATCCAGGTCACTTTCCAAAATGGCTGCTCCACTTTACATCCCACCAACAATGTATTAGGACCCCTCTTTCTCAGTAAAAATCTACCAACTGATTCCTGAGTGTAAACCTTAAACCCCACGGGGGGTTTAGTTTAGTTTTGTTTTTTTTAATCGCATAAGTCAATTAGGAGTCCTGCCAAAAAGCAGGCAATTACAGAGGTGATTTGCAGGAGGACCTTTCCCTGTGCTTGGTCATTCTTAAAAATGCCTCCCCTGATGCTAGCCTAGCCCGACTTTTTGTCAGCCTGATGCCAGGCATGCGACACAGAGCACAAAAAAGGCCTCAAAGCCTTTTTGGCTTGGGAAACATGTATTTTTGGTTATTTATTGGTAACTCAACCAAAAATATATAACCTATCCCAGAGGAATGCCGCCACCGCCCGGGTACCAAGCTTCCCGGTTCCCATGGTGCCTCCTGGTGTTAAGACAGGGCCAGGACCCAGAGCACTCAGCATGACTGCTGGGAAGCCGATGCTGCTGGCGTCCTGCAGGGCACTACTCTGCATGCCGATCACATGCTTACTACATGGCCTGTTGCTTTCAGCCCAGAAACACCTAAGCTGAGTGGAAGCTGCTACCGTCACTTCCCTCTTTGGCAACAAGAAAACAAGACTCAGAGATGAAAGCACCTGCCCAGGATGAAGATGGGCTGAGATTTGTCCAAAACCAGGACCCTGCGGTGGCTCTGACGTCCGTGCCCCCCCTGGTCACCTTCAGACCAAAGCACAGCCTGGCTTTCAGAAGTAACTGCGGTACCAATGCCTTTCACGCTCAGGTAGGTGACACCTTCTTTCCCAAGAGGGGCCATCTACAACGCTCCACTGTTCCAGAAGGATGGAGGACCTTTGCCCAACGACCCCACCCCAGCTGTCCGTAGCAGCTCTGCAGGCCTTGTTGTCTCTGAAAGAGCCTGTGCTCAGAGTAAAAACCCACCAGAACCCACCTAAACGCAGCCCACAGAGGCACATCATCTGCTCTGAGCCAGAGCACCAGGGTCTGCCTCTGGACACAGTGGACCATGTGGGCTGTTCCAGACTCCTTCCCAGAGCAGGTCCCCCTCCTGGACTGGCCCAGAGCCTGGGGATGGGCAAGTCCCAGCTTTCAGGGCCAAAGAGCAGTAGTCTGAACATGACCTTGCCCTGACTGTGCAAATATGGACAGGGTCCTTTGCCCTCCAAGAGCTTCTGTTTTCCCTGCTAGCGGGAGTGCTAACAGCGCTCTAGGGGGTTCTCACGGGTAGAATGGGGTCACATGGCAGTGCTGGCCCTGACAGCAGCTGGAGGGGTGTAGGCGCAGAGCCCCCTCCTTCCTCCTGCAGGGCTACCCCCAAATGTGCCAATTGGCTCCCAGGAGCAGTCAGAGGAGACAAAGCAATTTTCAGGGAGTTTGCAAACCAGTTGTTAAATATAGTGTGACTGAAAATCCAACGATACCAACCTGAAATGAAATGAGTCATATTAAAGACAAAGGCAACAACGAATGGGAGCTCACTTGCTCCTGGTTCAATCACTTCCCAGAGCTGTTCGCTGTGCAACTGATGTCATGGCTGCCTGTCGTCAACCTGGCGCAATCTTACTCGCTCTGAGCCCACGACTGGGCATGTTCGCAGCCAGCCATGAGCCTTGCAGGACGGTCTCCGTGGCTGCAGGTATAAGACTGGACGCGCGTCTTTGCAGTCTCGTCTCACACTCGAAGCCCCACAGCACCAGGCATACCCCTGGCCCCTCCTGCTCCAGCACCTTCCACCTCTGCTCTCCACAAGCTTTCTACACACACACACACACACACGCACGCACGCACGTACGCACGCACATCTGCCGTCAGCCAGTCACAGCGATGTTGATGTCAACATAAGCGAGAACACGGGGTGCCCACCTCGTAGAGGTCCCAGCCATGCTGCAGCCTGAAGTGTTGACCCCCCCAGACCTCCGTTTCCATCCTCAGTCTCCCTAAAAAACCTGACAATTTCCCTGAGTAGGTCTATCTGCCTTCGCCATCCCGACTCTCCTCAATGGTCAAGACTCTGAGTGTTTGACTGGGACTGTGGGGCTCTGTCGTTTCTTCCTCAGGACTGTCAACTGTTATTTTGACTTTATCTCTGTCCTTCATCCCATGCCTCAAACCTCAAAAATCTAATTTCTCCCCTTACCCTTCTCAGTAACTGATGCCGTCACCACCAACTGCCAGCCAGAAACCTGGACCTCTCGTTTCCTGCTCCCACTCTCCTCCCAAACCCAAGACCCCCAGGAGACCCTAAACCCACCATCTCTCTGTGCCAGTGTCCACCACCCTCCACCCAGATGCTCTTCCCACGTGTCCGTGCAGCAGCCTCCTCACCCCTCTGGCCCCACCTACTCCTGCCAACACCGTGACCGCGAAGGAGTCAGTCAGTATTTTTTCAAGGAACATCAACATTTCTCTCCAACGTCTTCCCATTCAGCTCAGAATAAAATCTGGACTTGGCTCTATACCAACATGGCCCTCACGCTGGGGTCCTGCATGCCCAAGCTCTCCCCTGACTTCCACTGCCATCGCCCGTCTGAACTCCTTGCCTGGACCCCATCACCCATGCAGGCATCCCCGAGGACTCAGGAGGCCTCCCCAACCAACCAGCACAGGCCAGCAAGGGCTGGCCTGCCCCTGAAGGGGTGGGGGGGGGTCACAGTGCCCCTTGCCTCTCCCAGTGGGAACACGACACAGAGCAGAGACGTCGCCCCTTTATCCACGGGGACCTCCGGGGATTCCGGAACATTCCAGGCACATGATGATGTGCAAGAGGTTTCTGCTGATGGGTGAGTGAATGGGGTAAGATAAAAAAAAAAATTGTTTTTAAACAAAGGAGGACATGGCTGAAAACAAAGAGCCTGATGAGAAGACATTTTCTGCAATGGAACAGAAGGCAAACAGTCATCTGAACCAGCACAAGCCACCCCCAGCCCACTCTGACTCTCCACAGCCAGCGCCACCTAGAGCCCACCTGCCCCAGAGAGCACCTGCTCACATTAATCCACATGAACTGGCAAGGCTGGGCCAAAACAGTAGACGAAGAAAGGTTCTGCTTTAAGATTCTCCTGCATCCTCAAAAACAGTTCTGAGAGGCAGAGTCCCAGGCCTCACACATCCCACCCTGCTCCCCAGGGGGACAGAATGCAGGGCTCTGCTTGCTGCTTCCAACTCCTTTTTTATCTGATCTAAATAGTACAGGTAGGGAGGGAGGAAGAAGGGGAATGGGAGGGAGGAGGGAAGGAGGGAGGTGAGGAGAGAGGGAGAGAGAAGAGAGGGAGGGAAGAGGAAGGGAGGTCACAAAGAGCCAAGAGAAGGACACCAGGTGATACTGGCCGGTGAAAAGAGGCGCCAACCAGTACCTCATCATGGACCACAGGGCGCGAGGAGACACGGGGCATCCGCTGCTCTTGGGCGTTGGTGGCAGTGGGGAGTGGCAGCCACTCCAAGGTCCCTTCTGGGGGGCTCGTTGCTGCTTCCCATTCTCCCGGTAAGGGTGTGCTGGCAGCGAGGGCTGGGCGCTCCCAGGCCGCTGTGGGCTGCGCTGATCTGTGTCCCCACTGCTCCTAGTTGTGCATAGAAATGAGGAAAATAAAGTCAACCAGAAGGACAAGACCTGTGGCAGAGACAGCAGCGTCCTGAACACCCCCAAGGCCTGCCCTGGGAGCCAGCACCCTCAGGCCTTTCTGTTTCTTTGTATCTGGTATCTCCCTTGATACTTTTACGTGAGATAGTGAGGATGGATTTGACAGAAAAAAACTATGGCAGTCCCTGGAACTTAAATACACTTTAGTCTTCTTACCGTCTGTAACCCAGGGAATAATATGAGTGTGCCTTCCATTTTTAAAATAAAAATGGACCACTACACAAATGTGTCCTGGATCTGAATGTGACCAGTGAGTACAGCTTACCCGCACTGGCCTTCTGTGGAATTCCAGAAGGCATCTCCCAAAACTCTTAGGTAACAGTGCAACCTCAGCTCGACAGCCATTTTAACAGCTGACACTCATGTGAATGCAGATTCAGAGCAAGCTGTTAAAAACTTCCATTTGCAACTTCTCTGTGAGAGTCAAGATTTCTCGATAGCATGCAACCAGAACAACCCAGTCACATGAGCTTTCAACGAGCCATGTGAGGTCTAAATTTAGGTCTCACGAAAACTTAATGAGCCCTCCTTAGTTCGTCTAGAAGTGGGAAGAGTTTGGACACACATCATGCCTGGTTTATAAGACAGATATGTCTGAGTAATTTATTTGTTTTTGTTTGAATGAAAGTCTGAGAACACTGCCCCGCTCGCCGTGGAAACTGGGAGACGACTTACGACTCCTCCTGCGCGTGGGACAAGGAGAAGAGGTCGCACAGCAAGCAGACCCCAAACACGGTGACGCCCGTCTCCTTCACCAGCATAGCGCAGGTGCCCAGGAACAGGCTGAGCAGCAGGAAGAACGGGGATGCAGTCGGAGGGAAACGCTCCCCAACTCCGCCTGGGGCTACGCTCCTGAAAAACAAGTTCCAGATTCTGTTCAGCTGAGAGGGAACAGGGACTGCCAGAGCGTCCACTTCTGAAAGTCAGGCTTGGATACCAGCACACTGTGCTCCGGGAAGCAGGTGAGCAGACATGTCCAGAGTGCGCGTCACGGAACCACTTTAACTGCAAACCCAGGAAAGGGCAGATTGCCAACCATGCTGAATGTGTTCTTTAAATTAAGGGATGCCAAAACTATCGTGAAATATGACACAGAATAAGAACACAAAAGCACCACTTAAAATGCTACCACAGAATTATACTTCACGTCATGGACAGACATAAAAGTGTGTGTGTTAAGAGAGGCTGCTAAGCTTTGTAGTTCTAATCTGAAGCCAGGCCCCTGAGTTCAAATCACAGCTTGGCAGTCACTGTATAGGATAAAATGGGCCAGGTGACTTTCTCGGCTCTTGTACCTGTCAAATGGAGTCATGGGGCCAGAGGGAGGAGTAAATAACTGACTTCTTACATGGCAAGGGCTTATCATGATCATTATTATGTTCATGAAAGTGAAAGTGTTTTATATGCTTTTGCAAACAAAAGCTAAGTCGTCAATGGACATATACGTGAATATAGATGTATACAAGTATATTTATGTGTACAGTGTATATTTATACTGTAAAGTATAATCCTCATTTCTCTCTGTGGTGAAAATATAGATGTTTTATATTACTATTTAATTATAAAATGTATCAATGATTAGCACAGATCTGACCAAAACAGATCTGCCCCAAGTTTTAAGGAAGCAAACCCAGAATAGGCCAAAGTGCCATATTATAAAATACAGAGAAACCTCACTGGATTTGTTTTCTAGAAAAGGTACAAAATGAAGTCAAAAGCAGACTTGACACCAGCTGACAATGTATCAGCATCACCCCCTCCAGGTCCACCCACGTAGAGCACAGATGTTTAACTTCCTTCCAGCTAAGTGTACTTTTCCCATTTATCTTCCATGAGGAAACATTAAGCCAAGTTTTTCTCTCCTCCTCAGCATAATTTCCAGCAGGGGTCCTCAAAACCCCTCGACCTCTGCAACTCTCTGTCTCAGGGACATTAAGTGTCTGCCCGCACCAGCAGTGCCCCATACCCGGGCAAGCCGCACCCATAGACCCTGCTCCAAAGGAGCTGTGACGTCTGATCCTAACTAATAGCCCCATCATGGAACTGCCCAAGGAAGCATAAAACATGCACTAGTGCGACCTCCCCCAGAGCTGACACCACTAAGGTAGGACTAGCCTGCCCGACAGAAGCCTGAAAAACACTCCTCAGTATCACGCAGGGAGGGATCTGAAGCGGTTATTAATCTTGTTAACACCAGAGTGAAGAGGAAACAAGCTGTTGACAGGAGGCTGATGGTCTTAAGATTTTCACTCCATGGTTTGTTTCCTACACTGCAGTGGGAGGCCACCAAGTTAGAACTAGAAGGTTCTCGCCATGTGCATCAAAACACCTTGGGACTTAGTTCATGCCATTCTCATCCAAGGTCTGGACTGGCTCTAACAGGGCACCTCCACCTCAGCGCCTTTGGCATTTGGGAGGCCACAGCCGCCACCTTGCTGAAGGTTGTGCTGGACATGGTAGATCTCTGGCCTCTCAGGGGCAAGCAAAACTGTCTCTAGACATTACGAAGTGTCCTCCCAATCACCCTGAACTGAGGGTCGCTGGTTCCTTGGAGTCACTGGGCTTTGTAAGATACTAAGGCAAATGAACTAACTGAGAGATCAAAGTTCACAAATCATTAATTGACCAGTCCTCCTCCTGGGAAGTAAGACTTTGAGGTTTACTCCCTGCCACATTCTCGTATCGATTTATTTTTGTATAGAACCGGGGTGTAGGCCAGAGGTACGGGGGAGTGAGAGGATTTCCCAGAGATAGTGGGGAGCAGAACAGGCAAATCTACTGAAATCCACTGCTGCGGGGAGGCAAAGGGAGGCAGGAGAGGTCTGTTGCACCATATGGGCAGTTCTCTGGCCAGGGATCAAACTCAGGCTGGAGCGGTGACAGAGCTGAGAGTTAGCTTCGAGGCCACCAGAGGCCCACCCCATCACATTCTCTTATCTACCAGCCCCTTTCCCAGTGCAGATGTGTCACAACTTAGATGACAATCTGGTCACCAGGGGTTGGGAGGCGAAAATCAATATCATGGGAAGTTATTTTCTTTCTTTCCTTCCAATTTCCCAAAGCCAGGAGTTTCTGTATTTTGACGTAAGGGTGTGTGCCTTGGAAAACCACAGCTGAAAATATTCCTTTCCATTCAACTTTGTTATTTTAAGCTCTGCACTTACATTAGTGAGACTAGTGTAAAGGAAAACAAAACGCGGCCAAAATGAAAAGGAGAAATTAAACAAATCACAGGAACACAGAAGTGTGGTCGACACTCGTTCAGTGTGTTTTGGCTCAGAACTAATTCCAAATTCCATTCTCGGTGAAAAGGACAAGGAGGAGGAATCGAGGGATGGGAGTTGCCTTCCCAGCACTGGAAGAGCAGCCCCTTCAAAGGGCCGGGATTTGGCTCAGACTGGAAGAGAGAAGGCGTCGTAGGAGGTAAGGACACCTTCTAGGCCTGGGCTGCAGGATACCAGCTCAACTTTGAGTACCAAAAAGACTCCCTGTTAACCAGGCCAGTGCACAATTAATACACACACACACACACACGCACACAACCCTGGGTGGGTGTAAGTTCATCCTGGAGAAGGGCCGTACATACCTATTGTAGGAGAGAAAGGCCAGCAGAAAGAGCAGGCACGCCAGCACGTCAGCTCTGCCAACAATTCCAGCCACCTGGGAAGTTAGGAAAATGGAAAATGAAAACCTCAGAACACGCCTTTGAGAAAACCCTGACGGCCCGGAGTTGCTTTCAGATGAATGAAGGTACAATGAAATAGCAAACACTGTTCTCCATCTGACCCATCCCCACTCCCAACCACAGACAGCTGAGAGTTTGCAGGAAGGGCAGGATTTTCTCACTTCACTTCAGGTTCATCCTCGCTTCTCTGGGGGGTCAGTTCACAGCAACAAAGTATTCACTGGTGAAGTGACTCAAAATATTCTAGGAGCAACAAGCCCGTATGCTATGCTGGTCTGTGGCCATGGCAGCAGGGGGATGCGGTACTGACAGAGCCTGGGGAGGTTGAGGGGTCCAGGATGCTGACAAGAAGGGATGAGGCGCCGACCATGATGGTGAGTGTGAGTGTGCATGCTTCTTAGCTCTCTCATTAATGGAGCCTGAAAGGAAGACACTCCAGGAGCAAGTCTGCCTGGCACTCCTCACTAAGGAGGATACAGCTGAGTCCTCCGCCAGGCAGAAGGGCTTGTGGACCATCTTCTCATGACAGAAAGCAAGAAAGTATTCCCAAATGACAGATACATGCGAAAGAATGTGGGAGTAGGGGGTAGGGAGCTCTGACTGGCACAATTTGAACATTAAATAAAGGCAGTAATATAACCTAAGACATCGTAATACTGCATATATTACACATTACCGGTATGATATGTGATACATGCAAAATATAGCATATGTGCATTCATGTTACATTTTATATACTTTACAAATTTGTTACATATTTACATATCAAGATTTTCTTCATCTACTATACCATACATATAAATCAGACATGTATTATAAACTATGCATTATACAGAGGTTACAATTAACAGTATACATTATATGACCTCTATTACAAAATTATACTGATAACACTTACATACCCTCTAATACAAAATTTACATTATATGTAAATCTCTATGTTATAAAGAAAATAAAGGCTGGTAGCTGTTGCAAATTCAAGGACCCTAAAGAGAAATGATGACAAGTGACCTTGGTTTTAGAAAACATAATTCAGAAAACGAAATTACTAAGGCATAAAGCAGATGAAATGTCTTAAGTGTCTCAGAAAGAAAATAATATGTTCATATATTGTGAGGAAAAGTGCTAAAATAAAAGTGCAAAATATTTAAATCTTTTGAATTTGAATAAAGAATATAAGGTCACTGTATTTTTTAGTTTAAAACTGTTTTGCATGTATTACTATAGGAGGAGACTGAAGTGGAAGAGGAAGGGAAGACAGCAATTCATAAATCTCTGTATTACTTCACTGCTTAAAATGTGTGTGCATTTCTTGGAATTTTCTGAAACTGTAAAGGGAAACATGATTCAACAACACTTCTAAGAAAAAGCCACAAAGTGGAGCTTCTGCCTGGGTGGGAGAAGACTGGGGCCCCAGACCAGAGAAGAGCATCACCCAGCAGAGAGGGCCAGATCTCCACCGGGTGCCAGAGAAGCAGTAACAGTTAAGGGCAGGATGGAATTTTCTGGTGAATTTAATGTGGTACAAGCACATGCTGACTTGCTATCACAGGAGAGGGAAACTCAGGTATTGTTACTTAATGTTACTTAGATGCAGCGTTACTTAGTGAGACAATGATGGTTCCCGTGAAGCCCCTCTCTTCCTTCTCCCTGCAGGAAGGGCCTGGGGGAAGTGCGAAGAAAGTGTTCCTGGGTGATGTATGGGAATCACCTTCTTAATTTAAGGTTTATGTTTCTGATGTTTTACATAACTACTAGATAAGTCGATGTATCTACTAGCTAACAATCTAAATAAAAATCAATTCAATCACATGAACATGTTGAGAAAAAAATCTCGTCTAATCTGCACCAAGAAACCCAGACACGGCCAATAACTGTGGCGGCCGCAGAGAGAGCGATGCTTGGTGCGTCTGGGGCACACTGTGTGCTCACCGATCCATGTGCCAACAGGAGCCCAAGCGCAAATCAGGAGGACAGTGACTCGGGAGCAGGGGCTTCAGGTCTGCAAAGCAGGACTGATGGAGTTCCCCAGTGGGGCCCAGGCCTGGCCAGCCCAAATCTTGGCTCTGAGTCCTTAACTCGCTGTCCCCTGCCAGGCCTCCAGGGATGAGCAGAGTACCCTCTGTGGGTGAGGCCAAGTGTCTAGGCCCAGAGGGACACTCCTCACAGCATGCCCACTATGGTCGACGCGACAGCAGCAAGCCTTGCGGGCTGGCCCTGGGTGGAGCTCCGTGCCAAGGGGGTCACCAATGGGTAGGCAGAACCACACTGCAGAGCCCAGGAGCAAGAAGACCAGCTGGCTGGTGACCCCAAGAAGCCCATGCAGGTGCTGAGATGTTTCTACTAACAGCTGGCAAGCATCACAGTCAGGTCCAAAATCGCTCACACCCCCGTGGACCTGGGGTCTTGGGGGCCAGCGGCAGGTGCCTTAAAGACCACGTCTTGTCATCAACTGGTCTGTCGAGACCAGCCAATCACTGTGATCAGTTAAGTTGATGTCAGGTCCAGAATTTTCTTCAAGCCACGTAGGCTGTCTTCCAAGGCTGCCTCTGTTACCAGGCTTTGGGCCTGAAGGAGGGAAGCCAGCCTCACGGAGCTTGACATCCAGTGGGGAGTTAGGAGGAAAGCATCTGAGTCACGAAGAGAACTCAGTGCCATACGTCTGAGCAGCTCTCACAGCGGGAGTGGGGAAGGGCTCACAGACAGGGCCCCCTCATGCTGGACCAGGAAGGACAGGCTAGCAGAGAGGCAGGAAGCTCAGGACAGGGCCGTGAGCTGAGGAGCCAAGCTTCCTGGCAGAGGAAAGAAAAGCTGCTTCTGGAAAGGGGATTATATGACCAGAATGAAAAGAGACAGATGATGGGGTGCAAAGTTGGGGGTGCCCCAGGAAAGGCCCCTTGCAGTGAAGGCTGAATTGCAGGGCTCAGGGAAGAGGAGCTTGGTGGGACGCGCAGGCACACACACATCTCTCCAGCACTGAGGAGCAGCTGTCAGCGGGGAACTGTGTCCTTGAACAGTCAGACAGTGGAAGGAGTCCATGATTGGGGGAAACCAAGAAGCACCCCAATGACAAATCATGTAGATCACCCAGCAAGTTTAACAGAATCAAGTGTGAAAATGGCTGTCAAAGGACGCCACTGGATCCCCAGCCACTCAACAGGTTTGTGCACAACAAACAGACGCTGTGTGCAGGAAGTTCGGATGATCTCATTTGCAAGGATGTGTTCCCGGGGTGAGTTGGGAAGGCACCCCATGCACAGCTCCACCGAAAGGCAGACCCACTGTGAAAGTGCGCTCCGCTGGGCTCTGGGGACGGACCTGAAGCCTCCCCTCCCCATGTCAGCGTGACCAGGAGCATCTCAGTCAAGTTTTTATTCTCATGGAATGACAATCATTTTCCTCCTGGCTCAGGATCCAGGAACACACGTGTATTTCCAAGAAATGAACCGTCAGGAAACCCTTGCAAGACTACGAGGCTTCTGGTGAGGCAGGCAGAGGGCGGCTTAGCTCACCACTGTGCCCCTACCCTTCAAATATCTGTGGGACGATGGAAGTAAATTAATGAAATCATGTCTATTGAGTGGTTTTCTCCCCAGTAGGATTCATGTTTTGTGACGACCTATTGCTTTGCCCTGTGAGCATTTGGACTATGCGTTTCTGACTTCTCGAGAAGCTTGTGAGTGTGCCGTGGGCCCTGCCCCTACACCCTGACTCTAGCTGAGAACCTGCACCAAGCACGTGCTCACTGATTATCTGTTCACTACGTCATTAAGAAAGCAAATTCTAGGGCCTCCCTGGTGGCACAGTGGGTTAAGCAATGCATTTACAAAGCAAAATGCAGCTGCTGCAGCAAGAGTTCAATCCCTGCTGCCAGTAAGGGAGGGGACCCACATGGCACGGCAGACCTCCCCTGCCTCACCCACTGCTCCCCTCAGCAGTGTGTTTCAGTTGATTTGCCTGTTCTGTTCCCCACTCTGTCTCTGGTGAATCCTCTCACCCCCACACCTTTGGCCTGTACCCCAGTTCTTGTATGCATAAATATATCTTTTTTAAAAAAGCAAGTTCTGAACCCCATATTCTGCTTAAAGCATCCGCCTGCCCCATTTAGACCCCTCATCCCTCCTGGGAGAGTTGCTGGTTCCAATTTCCTTTTCATTTCACAAAGGGGAGCTGTATCCACCACCCACCACTTCCCCACCTCACTAGCACCTTCTCTTCATTTTTAAATACCTTCTCAATAAGTCCATAAAGCACATCTATTTTTCTGCCCTCCCGTCCTTCGCAGCCTGAACTAATACTGATCATTAAACAGTCATTTCCTGACTTGACTTGGAAGGGCACATCATTATGTGGGTCAGATCTTTTCACTGCCCTGCTCAGCCTCTCTCGTCTGCTTGTGAATGCAAATAGTTTCTCCAACATTTTTCCCTAAATAAATAACCAGCTCTGACTCCTTTGCCCCTATAACTGTGTTACCAGAGAATTTTTTTTTTTTTTGGATTAGTACAAAAACTAGCTGGAACCCTTTCTTAAAGGTCATTTGACTAACAGGATTTTCCTTATCAGCTCGTGATCACAGGGCCCAAGGTCACCTGTGTGCTATGTACTACTTGCTACAAGCACAGAATCTAGACTGTCTCCTGCTCGTTTGGTCTTTCTTGCAAGAATTTTGCTATCCCACTCCAAGCACGGATTTTCAACTGTAATTTAAAAATCATTTGTCAGAATACCATATTATCCATGGGCTGAGATTAAAATACAGTGATCGCCTTTACATCAAATATTCTATACGAGCAGCAGTGGAAGTACTGGAATGCTTTTTTACATGACATTCAAAAGAATATTATAAACGCATTTGTAAAATTTTTTATCCTAATTTTAAATACTTAAAATGCTCTAACTTTCCATGCTTTCTAAATACTGATATTTTGAAATAAGGCCTTAATGCCACTGCTCTAAAAGCACCAAGCAGAATCTGGACTATTCCACAGCTATTTGAGGCTCATCATTTTTCATTTACAAAACATGAGCAGTCGCTGCTGGAAAAGGTGGACGTTTTAGAATCCTTTTGCCTTGGACTCATTTTTCCTTCTCATTCCCCCACAGCATTTTTTCTTAGAATTATACAGTTATGCTTAAAAATAGTTTACTTCTTTTCTCCCTCCATAATGAAAACACACGCATCATTAAATAACTTTCGACTTTCTGGTGGTCATAGTGCGAAGGTCTTGCATGCTTAACAATATACCATAGTCCTAACTAGAATATACAGTTGTTGGGTATGCCAAGAATAAAGCAGAAATAAAATGACAAATAATTATTTTTTTTAAAGATTTATTTATTTATGCAGACAAGCACTGGGGTACAGGCCAGAGGTGTGGGGGGGTGAGAGGATTCACCACAGAGAGCGGGGAACAGAACAGGCAGGTCAACAGAAGTACACTGCTGAGGGGAGCAGCGGGCAAGGCAGGAGAGGTCTGCCGCGCCATGCGGGTCCCCTCCCTGGCCGGCAGCAGGGATTGAACTCGTGCTGCAGTGGCTGCGGTTTGCTTCATAGTGCGTTGCTTAACCCACTGTGCCACCAGGGAGGCCCCGACAAATAATTATTAAACAAAAATATGTCTCTGAATTTCATAGGTGGAACAAGTTTTTTTCCCATCAATTCAGGCACTGACAGCTGAGGACAGCCTCCGGTGAGGAGAAAGCAGCAGGAAAGGGCATCAGTTCTATCCCAGCTCCCATCAGCTCAGATAATGCACATAAATGGCCATGGACTTCCCACATCTTTAAACTGACCGTATCCTTCAACTATGAAAGTTATCAGCACAGTTCATGTTGCTCAATCATCACACATGAAGTTTAATGACCTGGAAGCTGACACATTAATCAGCTCCTCCCTAATTCGGGTGGAAGCCAACAGTTTAAGTACACCCACCTTGGCGTTAACAGCCACAAACAGGGCAAAAACGCTTTGCTGAGACCCCCCAGGGACTATCACGTCTACCTAGCGTCTGCTGCGCAGAGGCCTGTCATGGGTCTAAGAGACTCAGAAAGGGCTGGAAAATTACCTTTCACAGGGCAATTTTTTATGAATTTTTTTTTATCACCCACCCCAAGTATGTATTTATAAAATCTTGGGCTTGGAAACTTAGAATGCTACTTCTGGAAAATGCCCATCTCAGAGCCTGGCTGGCAAAATCAGCACTCATGGTCACACCAGCAGGCCCACACAGTGTTCAGCAAGGGAACCCACCGCGTGGCTTCCCCACAGCAGCCACCTCGCTTCTGATCATAACAGGCCGCCATAGCCTGCTTCCGACGGTGCTGTGGTCTTCACAAGGACGGAGTAAGACAGGACGCCCACTTTGGGCTTATGATACTGTAACTAAAGGAAGCTTTGTCGACATCAACGTATCAGTGCTTCTTTGTAAGGTGCCTTGGAGGTTCCTACACCGGGGCACAACAAATGCTGATGTCTGCGTGCGCCATGTAGTCATTAGGGAGGCATTCAGGCTTGGTCATTCTGATGACCAAAATCTAGTTCTCAAATACATTTCGTTCTATTCACAGCTTCTGGTTCACAGCTCCCAAAACCCTAGGAATTTGCTAAGCGTTGAGGGTAATAAAGGTGTCTCTTGTCACGTGACTGAGGTGACTTTGAGGAGCAACCTATGAAGGAGAGCTTGTTGCCAGGGGAAACGACCAGATGATCAGAAGGCCAGAGATTTCCTGTCCCACCCCAGACTTCCAGGAAGGGGAGCGAGGCTAGAGGCTGAGGTCGTTGCCAGTGTAAACGGTAATGCAACCATACCTCTTGATGAAGCTTCCACAAAGGCTCAATGGGAAGGTCTTTTGGAGAGCTAACAAACGTGGAGATTTGGGGAGAGCGATGCTCCTGGAGAGGGCCTTTGCCCCACCTTGTCCTGTGCACCTCTTCTTCGAGGCTATAGTTATAGTGCAGTATCCTGGTGAATAGCGGCACAGATATTCACCTGATGAGGCCTTGCCTCACCATTAGCAACCCAGGTGGAGGGAGGTGAAGGCTGAGCTCTCACCTGTGGAATCAGAAGCTGTGTCCGGGTAGACAAGTGTCAGAACCGAGTCGCATTCTCAGATGCCAAGAATTGCTACCAATGTGGGGCAGTCGCCACACACTCCCACAGGAACAGGGTCTAGACACTCCCAGGCCGAGTGTAGCGGCAGGAAAGTGGTGGCACAAGAGCAAGGTTCGGGATGGTTCTGGGCAGACGGGTCAGAGAAGGAGAGTCTTGGAGCCCTCGATGGCTTTTCAGGCTTTAGTTAGTAGAGGTGGCCAGGTACATGGCAGGCATGGGTGCTGGGGGGCCGGGAGGCTGGCAGGCCTCCCAGCCCCTGGCGTATCTCACCCTCTCGGCTGCTTCTTCTCTCTTTGTTGCTGCTGTCGGGCCTGTTGGTTCTCTTGGTTCTGTCAGTCGGTCCTCACGGTTCTGGCGTCCTCATGATGCCGCCCATTTAAGCCCGTGTCCAACTCAGGTGCGCCCACTTGCGTATGCCCACCCTGGAATGCTCACAGCACCGCAGGTGTCCATCATCACTGATGGGAGGGTGGAAAAACCTGATCAACCTTTACCCTACACCGAGAAACACCCTTCATTATTTTTAATGAGAAGAGGGAGAGGAGGACCAACAAGACACCTCTGTCCCAGGTGCGCCAGGCAGACCTGCTTTAGGAAGGTGCATAGATGCTCTAGGAAAGCGAGTTCTGGAAATGAATCCTTCATAACTGTGGTGATCCATGTTCCCTTTGGAAATCTTCATCTACCCCGAGCCATAAACAAAAGCCGAGTGTGGTCACTGAGGTGTGGCAGGAGCTGCCCTGGGTGCAGGTTAAGTCATTACCTGGAAGCGGGCGCAGGGCCACGCGCCATGTGCTTTCGACAGCAACTTCTCAGCACCAGCAAAACATCAGGTGACTAGGGAGCCGCCTAATTCTAATTCATCTTCTAATTCTGTCTCTCGAAGAATGTCAGCCTGACTTTCCATCATCCTCCCTAGCAGCCCTGCATCACACACATTACAAATCAAACCCCAGTGAGGAAAAAGCAAGGCATAACTGTAGAGCAGGCACATGGGTCCCAGCATGAAAAGTATCTCAAAATGCACCTGGACCACCAGGACTTAAATTTTCTGCAAATAAAGAATCGCAGCCACTTATTACCACCTGCAATGATAATGGGGGAGCCTTAGAACAGTAGTTAAACCTGGAGGCCCAGTGAAGGAGAGTCGGGCATTTGGAAAGGGAAGCTGTCATGCAGGAAGATTTATATGTTAAGGCAAACACTGCAGTGGCACTTTGAATTCAAACCATTTTGCTTTTCTGTGTGTGTGTATAGAACTGGGGTGTAGGCCAGAGGTGGGGGGTGGGGGGTTGAGAGGATTCACCAGGGACAGAGTAGGGAGCAGAAGAGGCGGATCTACTGAAATCCACTGCTGAGAGGAGCAGACGGCGAGACAGGAGAGGCCTGCCGCACCCTATGTCGGTCAGCTCCCAGGCTGGGGATTGAACTCAAGCTATCACTGTCATGGGACAGCACTAAGACTCACCCCTAGGCAACCAGGGAGGTCAGAATTTAGACTGTTTTGAAAAGTAGGAAAAAAAGAGATGTTTGGCTTTTGGGGGGACCAGTAGTCAGCTCATGCGCACTCACCGCCTCCGTGTGGACAGGATGCACAGCAAAGAGCAAGGCGGTCACGAAGGCCAGGCCACGATTCCGGAAGACCGTCTTGTCACAGGTGTACATGAGCACCAGCGTCACCAGGCAGTGCAGGATGACGTTGGCTGCGTGGAAGTAGAATGGGTCCATGCCAGTCAGGAGGATGTTGAGCCTAGAAATGCAGACACTCAGTTAGCCACCAAGAGAGGACACACATGGAGAGCAGAGGGAAGCCATTACCTGAAAGGGTCCTCTGTGTCTTTTCAAGTGACTGACATTGGTCACTCTATTTAGGCACCCCCGGTCCCACTCTGAGTGTTCCCCTCTGCCGAGCCATGGCCAGGGCCATGCAGTGTTACCCGGTGACTATCATGGACCCACTGTGCAGGCAGGCAGATGCTGCGTGGTTTCCCCTGCACCTCAGGACTCAGGTTCCTCCTAAGTTGCCGGGGCAGGGGGGGTGGGTCAAGGACAAGTCCATGGTTCCGGGGTCAGAGCCACAGTCAGTGGAGTCACAAAGAAACTGAGAGGCTGAGATCGTGGTCAAAGGTGGGACGAAAGAGCCCAGAATACTCGCGGGGCCACCAGGAGCCACAGCTGCAGGTCGTGCCCTCAGATTCACCATCAACCCCCACCCCACGGCACTGTCGGGGCCCCAGCATGCGGCACCAGCCCTTGGCTGGTGTTAAGTGGAGAGCACGGGCAACGAGCACGGCATTCAGAATCTGCATGAGATGGTTCCTAGCTCCAAGTCTGAATTCTAATATTATGACGAAGAAATACTGGGCTGTCAGAAAAGTCATGGTGTGTGTTTTTTCTGTTTTCTATGGGAAAATGTGTCATGACTTTTTCGACAACCCAATAGAAAGGGAACCACAAACAGAGAAGAGGAATTTTATAGTCAACGTCTTACAAAACACTGAGATAAAAATGTACAACAGAGAGACTTCTGAAGGTGGACTCAAACTGATCAAAAGGAGAAATGAGAATGTGGGGTAACAGAGTACCCCAGCTGAACAGGATAAGGGTATCTGGGGAAACAGATGCACTCCAAGCAGTGGCATCTATACTCCAGCCCAATTTACCAAAACAGCAACTCCACGTTTTTATTCTCATGCCCTGCTCTGCTTCTCTTCAAGAAACTCCTCCTCTGCCAAAACAATGCAAGTCACCTTAGAAAGGATTTGTGCGTACTCCAAGATAACTAGACTCAGGCACAGCTTTCCAGGGCAGAAGTTCAACCAGCCTGAGTTCTACTTGGACACAGGAATCTAGCTATCATAATTACTAACCAACTCCATTTTCATCCCCACTGAAGTAACCATGGTCCTAACCCAGACTGAAAAAAAAAAGAATGCTGGGTATGATCCAATTTTGGGGGCCGGATGCCAAGATTCAAGTAGCTATGAGCTGCAGCAGCTGAGTTTGCACCCCCAGAGTTCTCCAAACAGGATCTTGGTGGGAGAAGAACCAGAACCAGCCAGAGCCACAGTTTCCAGCAGAAGCATGACCACAAAGGCCATGGAGAGACAAGAGTCCCCTCCACATTGCCCTGCAGGTACCTGCTCCGTTCAGCATCTGAGCTCTATTCCTCCAGATTAGGACACTTCTTCATATAGTGCACATATCTCTGTTCCTTGAATCCAGGGCACTTGGCACACAGGCGTCTGTATGAATGCTGAGCCATGAACAAGTAAACTCAATGAAGCTGTTAGTTGGAAAAGGTCATCTTTCCTTCTCAACTTGCAGAATCTCTATTTTTTAATTTAGCCGTCATTTTTCATTGAAAGCCAGGCCAGGCCAAGTGAAAGGAAATAAATGTTGGTGTTTTTCCTGAAGTAATCTGAGACACGTGTCTGTCTGGCTGGAACCTTCCAGACCATGTCCCACATACATGTCCACAGTCCCGTCTCCATCCTAACTACCCTCCCAGACAGATGGGCCATCAGGAGCTCACAGCAACCCAGGGCATCTATCCCAGGCCCCCAGAAAGGTTACAGGTCTCAGAATCTGGCAGGAGTCACAGGGGGAAGAAGGGGAGGTGGGGTGGAGGGCAGCCAATGCCCCCCGTCTCATCACACAGTCAGCCCAGTACCCTAGACAGAGATATCCTCTTCATCCTCTTCTTTGAAAACTGCTCTGGTTTAGAGAAAGAAAAGAGAAACAGGCAGGACCCCTGGAAGCAACTTGGAGAGGCAGATACTGGGGTCCTTCCTATGGGAACCCCAACCCCATTCCCACAGACAGCTCTCCCTCAACCAGCTGGCAGACTCTACTGTAGACTCAAGTTTTTAACCCAGAACCCAGAGCCACCCCAGACATAGAACCCAGAGCTGTGCTGGGTACAGAACCCAAAGCCACCCCAATATAGGCTGGAGCCTTGTTGGACACAGGTGACCAGCATCCAGGAGGGCCGCCCCCCTGACCTTCCTGCCCTGGGGCAGCCCAGCGGGTCAGCACGCCATCACCACAGCGTCCCTGCCACCTGCCCTGGGGTCAGGTGGGGTGCTGTGGGAGTAAGCACTGTCGGGGGCGGGGGGGCGCATAGAGCATGGGAGGGTCGTGTCCCTCCGCAGCCATCTCCAGAGTACTGGACTCCTCTCTGCACGCTGTCAGGGAGAGCGGCACCTGGGCCCTGTTAACACGGGCTCCGCTGACACCAGGGAGCCAGGCCCGAGTCACCTGGTGTGCAGCAATAAGCGTGGTGGAGTCTCTGGCCCCGTCCCAGGCTCGTCAACATCAACAGGGCTGAAATGGGCCCAGAGACCTGCCCCACACACCGTGATTCGAGAGAGGTGATGCTCAGGAAACCAATCCAGGTCTGAGCGTGGGCTACAAGACAAGCCCGCCTTCCCCGAAGACACCCCACACACGTTCTTCCCCGGTACGACAAGCCAGGGAATATAGGAAAGAGGAAATGCCGCTCTGACCTCATCTTGGGAGCCTCAGGTAAACAGTGGCCCCACCCACTAGTGAGCTTCTGGCCCACACTGAACGCGGTACCCTCTCCTGCAGCCCTCCACAGCTCTCCTCCTTCATCGCTGCCATCCTCTCTGCTGGCCAGGGCCACTTCTGCTTCTTCTCATCTTCCCTCTTGCGTGAATCCCCCAGCCCTCAACCATCTCAGTCGGGTTTCTAGATCTGCTCCAGCACCAGAAGTAAACCAGCAAGCCAGCAGCATCTCTCAGGATATGCCAAGCAGCAGAGGCTGCCGGTCACAGAGCCAACAGTGGTGCAGGCAGAGGGGTTCTGGGGTTCTGGTGTATTCTCAGGAATGAAGGAAGTGGACACCTATGCTAGAGGCCCCCGCAAGTCCAGAGGGGAATCTTCCCAAGGAAGCCAGCAAACAGCACACAGACCAACACCAGACACGCCAAGTCACGTTCTTTCAAGGGTGTGAGTTCCATGGCGGCCCGGGAGCCGTGTTCTCAATGCCAATGGCAGAGTTCCCCATCACAGGACGGTCCTCAGGCCAGACCCCAGACACCAATGGGCCCCGCGCTCTGCTTTCCTGACCACTCACAAATCCAGGGTCTCCAAAGCTCTCTAGGGGTCATGGCTTGCTAAAAGGACTACCGGGGCCCAGGAGAGCACTGTATTTAAGAGTCCAAGTTCACTGTAAAGGACACAGATCAAGACCCGTCAAAAGACAAGGCCAAGGGGCAAGGTCTGGGAGGGTCCGAAATATGGACCTCCCATGTATCAGGTGCCTGGACCCCAGACGCCCTGATCACAGATTTTAGCCAGAGATGGATGCTCTACCAAGCCTCACTGTTGAGCTTTTAATGGGGCTTTGTTGTGCCAAGTGGCTCCATAGCCAGCCAGTGGCTGGCCCTGCCAGCCAGTGGCTGGCCCTGCCCTCCCCAGAGGATGGGAGGTGACAGCACATGGCTCCCACCATGGATCCCCTGGGTCTTATGACTGGTCTCCTGGCATGGCCAGCCCACCAGACACTACCCAGGGTCCAGCATGAACAGCAGAGACACTCTTGTCAGAGAAAGGGCTGTTATTATACCACAGGGTCATGGCAGTCCCCTGAGAAAGCATGTCCAGGTTCTAGGATTCCATCTGACCCAACCAGAGATGACAGTTAGAGATATTCAATGATATTTCATGTCTACCTTGCTGACTGTATAGAAAGGGAACACCAGCATGGATGTGTTGTGGGGTCTGAAGAAAACCCCTGCAATTCTGGGGTGCCCCAGAAAGTCCAGCTGCCAGGTCTGGCCTTGACCTTTACAGCGGCAAGCATCTACTTCACCAGGCTCCCAGCAACCTTCACAGTGCACACGCTTTGGGGAGGAAGCAGGGCTGAGGTGCTAGCAATGGTTGCGGGCCAGTCACCTCCCAGCAGCTGCCACAACCACCCCTGTAGATCAAAGCTGCCCCTTAACATCCAGTCAGCAGGGAGCCAAAGTCATCTGAGTGTCCAGAGAACCGTCTGCCTCTGCTCCTCTTTGATGAAGCAAAAAGGTAAGTCAGTCAAGAAGAGAGACAGACACCCCTCCCTTGCAGAGGTGCAGTCCCACCTTGTGACCTGACAAGGCCAAGCTTTCACAGAAAGGCGATGCCTTGCTCTTTCCACAGCAAGAGTGACTGCACCCCAACTCTGCAGGCCAGGCTCTGGGGAAAGTTTGCGGGGTGCTGGCACCATGCTTGAGGGGAGATGAGAACCAACAGTGAATGGTACCAGATAGCAAGGGGCTTCCAAGGCAGGAAGGGCTCATGAGGTGGGGGCTGCTGCTACTGCAGAGGCAGCCACGGGGTGGGGGTGGGGGGTAGGGGGTGTCTCTGGGCTGAAGTGACTGGAGAAAAGTGAGGAAGGGATGGGGGTTGGGGGCCACCCCAAGAGGGAACAAGCAGTACAGGAGAAAAGTCTCTAGAACCCTGATGGAAACAGGCTGCAGAGAGAAGTTGGGAGGGGCTGAGAGTCAGACCCGCAGGTGGCAAAGAACAGAAGGCAGCAGATATCTTTTGAAAAGGGACACTGCCGGCACCTTGGCACGATCACCCCCCATTTTAAATGGGATATATATTCAACGTTCAAAAAGTACAAATGGAGACCCAAAGCAAGATAGGAAAGACATTTGTTGCTATATGGTTGTTTCAGAAGATGCTTTGTGATGTCTATAAAAACCTGCGTGACTCAAAACTACACCCTCTTATTCCCTATCCCTCCCACCCAGCCAGGGGAGTGGAAACTGGAAAGCCCTTCCTCCCGGGCTCGGGCACCCCTGCCTCTCCTGGAGTTTCTGAGATAACTCAAGTTTACTAGGCTCTCTTCAGAGGCCGTGGCTCCATCTTCCCTGTCAAGTCCATATGGCCTCTGATCACATATGTCCTTGGCTTCACGTATCACCGAACATCCCAGACGGGAGTCTAGTACCCCAAACTCACCCCAGGGCTAGAAAACAAACGTGTCAGTCTCCAGCAGGAGTCTGTCTCAAAGAGAAGCCCCACAGCAGTCCAGTGAAAAGGCACGGACCCCAGCATGCAGCGGGCAAACGGGCTAGAGCCGCTGCACGGGGGTCTCCTCCGGACACGGTACAGACTGCTGCAAACCCTCGACCCAGCATGGGGACGCTGCCGAGCCGCACAGCTGCACCAAGCAAGAGAGTCTATTTTTTGACACTGACATTTTAAACCACCCACTTTCCCTCTTACAGTTTATAGTATCGTCAGAGGCCTTCAATAAAATAAAACTTTTTAGCAAACTGGTAGAATGCTGAGATCAAACCACCTCAACACGGACAGGAATCCAGAGCTCAAGCCCGTCCTGTCTGCTTCAGCGTCCCCAGGTTTGACGTGGAAGAGCCACCAGCTCTTTACTTTGACCACAAAGTAAACAGACTTTGTGGCCTGTTTACGAAGGTGGGCAGGCAGGGCTGACCATCCAGCACAGGCCTCTTTTCCAATGAAGAGGGTGGGAGGAAATAAAGTCGAACAGGCAAGCATCTTAAACCAGTCCAGGTCATTTTCAAGGTGGGAGTTACAGGTATGGTCACCAGGCATGGTCTGGGGTCAATTCCGCATCCAGAGTCACTTCCTGGCCCCTCCTGATGGCAGAGCTACCAATAGGTTATGGCGACTGAAGGATAAAGAAGTAAAACTTTAAAAACAGGTTATAGGCTGCAGATGAAGTTTTCACAGCTGTCTTGATTCTGCTCTACAAGGGTCCAAAAATAATCCAGTGTGTCTTTGGAAATGATCTGATGAGAAGACTGAAAGTAAGATTTGGCTAGAAATAGAAAGACGTCAGAATTCTCAATTCACTTTTAGGAGCACAAAATTGGCGATCGTTTGGATCGGTTCAGGCTAGACCAGAGCAGTGGAAGCCCCAGGAGTGCTGCAGCAGAAGGTATCCACCCCAAGAGAGACCTTTCACCACTGTGGAGTCGGCAAAGGGGCCGTGGAAGGCTGGTGGGGCTTGCGCATCTGCTGCAGAAATCCAGGTCAGCAGGGCCATGAGGCTGCATGGCCTGAAGGAGAGAGAGGAAGGAGACCTCGCACTGAGAACACAGCTGGAAGACATGCGTGATGCCCACACCCTGGCTTCTTCCCCACAGGGCAGCTCGTACACTGGAGCCTTGAGTCCGGGCCTGGAGGCCAGCGTGGGCGCCAGCCTCTCTAGGTCACCCCACAAGCCTATGACAGCACCCCAACCTACAGCTGCCTCCTGAGTGTTAACAGGCTCAGGCCCTTTCACTTCCAAATCTCTACCCAGAAGCAAGCGGAGAAGGAAATTTCCCACTCTGCTAAACACAGGGCCAAGTCACCAGGCCTTTGGAAGTTGCCTTTATTTTCCATTGCTTGTTGCCCTCAACCCAGTAAAAGTGGAAGCACTGATCATTCATTTCCTCATTTCTACTCCCACCCATTTCTCATTTGAGAGAAACTGTGACTGCTCTCTTTCTATACCAGCAAGCACCTTCATAGTCACAACCATGCTGTTAATTAACCTATTCTTTGTTCTTAAGGGGAAGCCTAGCTCTCAGTAGGTGTGATATTCATCTGATGAAGCAAAGATAATAAACTATATCTAATATAAAACAGGTTTGCATTTTGCTCTGGGAAAGAAGATGTGAAGGTGAAAAGACAACCTACAGACCAGGAGAAAACATTTGCCAACCCAATATCTGATGAAGGACTTATATTTAGAATATACAAAGATATCTCAAAAAGAAAAATCCCCAAAGCGAAATTAAGTAAAGGTGCACTAGGAAAATGGGTAAATATACGAAGAGATAGATTAATAAGGAAGACATATAGAGGGCAAATAATCACATGAAAGACATTTAACAGCAGTTATCACTTGGGAAATGCAAACTAAGGCACAATGAGATGTCACTACACACTCATCAGAAAGGCTACAATCAAAAGCCATGACAACCCAAAAGTGGTTAGGAAGAAGAGAAAAGGGATCACTCACTGGATGGAAGCTCTAAAAAACTGTCAGTTTCTCAAAAAATTAAACATACAATCAACATATGACCCAGCAAATGCTATCCTGGGATTTATCTCAGAGAATTAAAAACTGTATGTTCATGTGAAAAAATCAATGTTTCCAGGGGTTTTATTTATAGCAGCTAAAGCCTATAAACAAGCCAGCTGTCCTCACTGGATGATGGAGTCAACTGGAATCCATCCCATAGATGGAATACCAGCCAGCAGTAAAAAGAAACAAAATACTGACAAGCAGCAATGTGAATAAACTCCAGAGAACTATGCTATGTGCAGGAAAAGCTAATCTCAATGTTACAGACTACATGAGTCCACATATAACATTCTTGAAGTAACAAAATAACAAGGAAGGAGAGCAGACTGCTGGTTATTTTGGATAAAGGCAGTACTGCTATGGAGTAGGGGCTTAGTATACATTAGAATTCTTTATCTAAGACAGGGAAGCAGGAAGGACTGTTGGAATAGAACGGATTAATACCTTGACTGTGTTGCTCATCCCAGAAATCACTTAGATCTACAGTTGTGTGTTATTTAATGGCCATTTGGCAACAACTGGCCATATCTACAACAGTGGTCCCAGTAGAATATGTAACACAGCTGGGTGTACAGCAGGCGACCATCGAGGCTTGTGTCATCACGTTTTATAATGTGCAATGACAAAAATCACCTAATGGCACATTTCTCAGAACCAACACACAAATGTTGTATAAGTACCGCGCGCTAACCGATTGCGCCACTGGAGCACTTCCGCAACACACAAATGTTAACACACACTTAACAAAAACAAAAAGAGAGTGAAAAAGTGGTAACATCAGAATAAAAGGTATTTCTTATATCAGTGTCAATTTCCTGGTTGTTATATTGTAAAACAGTACAGGATGTTCTCACTGGGGGAAAATGAATGAAGGGCAAAAGGAATCTCTATATTATATTTTTAAAAAATGGATTTGCAGAGGCAGAAAGCACACAAGAAAACTCTGAACCAATATTCCTGATCCACAGATACAAAAGATCCATAGATGCCCAACAAAATACTAACAAACCAAAGTCAACGGCACAGAAAACATCATGCACCATGACTAAGTAGGTTTTATCCCTGGGGTACAATGGAGGTTTGACATCCACAAATCAATGAATGCGATACAGCCAATGAACAAAATAAAGGACAAAGTAATTCACAGGATCATCTCAATACAGCAGAAAAACACCTGAGAAACTCAACATTCTTTTTGTGGTAAAAACGCTCAGCAAACTATGTTTAGAAGAAATTTACCTGAATATAATAAATAACATACATGAAAAGTCCACAGTTAACCCCATACTCAATGGTAAAAACTGAAAGCTTTTCAACTAAGATCAAGAACAAAGCAAAGATGCCCACTCTCCTGCCACTTCTTTTCAGCATACTACTAAAATCAGTCAGAACAATTAAGCGAGAGAAAGAAATGAAAGACATCTAAATCGGAAAGAAGTAAAAATATTTCTGTATAGAGTCAATATGGTCTTATATGCAGAAAACCCTAGACACTCCAGTAACAAAAACCTGTCATGACTGATACACAAATTCAGAAAAGTTGCAGGACACAAAAATCAACATATAAATATTAGCTGTATTTTTATACAATAACAAACCATCTGAAAGGAAAAAAATTCCATTTACAACAAAAATAATACAATAGGAATAAACTTAAAGAATGAGGTGAAAACTTACACACTATAAGTACAAATAATGACCAAAGAAATTAAAGAAGACACAAATACATGGAAAAACATCCCATGTTTATGGATTAGAAGGTTTAATATTACTAAAATGCCCACTTTACCCAGTATCTCAATGACATATTTTACAAAAATTAAAAATATCAAAAAATTCATATTGAGCCCTGAATCTAGAAAACAATCTTGAAGAAGGACAAAGTTGGAAAAATAAAGACTAAAGTTCAAAATATATTCCAAAGCTACAGTGACTAAAACAGTATGGTATTAGCATAAAAACAAACTTAGCACAACTGGTGGAAACAGCACAGAAATTATTCCATGCAAACAGGTAAAACGCTCTTCAACAAGGGGGCCAGGAACAACGGGGAAAGGCCGGCCTCTTCAACAAACGGTGCTTGGAAAACTAGACAACCACATGCAAGATAATGAAACTGGACTCTTAAACCAAAAATAAACTTTATTAAAATTTCAAACATCAAGACCTGAAGCTGTAATTTCCTAGAAGAAAAACAAAACCAAAAAAGAAAAAAATCACGATAAGGACTTGGCAACAATTTCCTAATTAGATGTGATACCAAAAGCACAAGCAAATTTAGACAAAAAAACTAAAGGCCTGAGGGTAGCAAAGGAAAGAATCAACAGCAAGAAAAGGCAACCTACAGAATAGGAGGAAGTATCTGTAAATCCTGATGATTCCAAAATACATAAGGTGCTCCTACAACTGAAAGCAAAAGATAAAAAACTAAAATGATTACAAAATGGCCTAAGAATTTGAATAAGCATTTATCCAAAGATGACCTGAAAGCAGTCAAAGAGGATATGAAAAGATGCTTAATTCCTACAACATAATAGCAAAAATAACCTGATTATCAAAAATAGGCTAAGGACTTCAACAGACCTTTTCGCAAAGAAGATATACAAGTAGCCAACAGATTATGTGAAAGGCTCACATCACTTATGAAGAGAAGAACGCACGTCAGGACCACATTGAGATGCTACCTCACACCTGTTAAGATGGCTTTTATGGGACACCAAAGATAACAAATGCTGGGGAGGATGTGGAGAAAGTACAGCTCTCAACACTACTGGCGGGTGTGTACAATGGTGCCGTTGCTATGAAAAGCAAGGGAGGTTCCACAAAACTTAAAAACAGAGGGGCCTCCCTGGTGGCGCAGTGAATTAAGCAACACACTATGAAGCAAACTGCAGCCACTGCAGCACGAGTTCGATCCCTGACACTGGCCAGGGAGGGGACCCACATGGCCCAGCAGACCTCTCCTGCCTGGCCCGCTGCTCCCTTCAGCAGTGTATTTCAGTCAATCTGCCTGTTCTGCTCCCCACTCTGTCTGGTGAATCCTCTCACCTCCTACAACTCTTGCCTGTACCCCAGCTCTTGTATGCATGAATAAATAAACCTTTAGGAAAAAAAAACATAATTACCACCCAGTAATGCTACTTCTGGGTATATACTCAGAGAGCTGAAATCAGGCTCTTAAAGAGCTCTGCACTGCCATGCTCACTGCAGCATTATTCACAACAGCCAAGATAAGGAAACACCTGCAATGTTCACCGTCAGACAGATGGACAGAGAAAAGGGGAACACAAAGGAACATTACTTAGCCTAAAAAAAGGAATCCGTGTTATATAAAACGTGGATGAACCTGAAAGACACTGAGTTAACTGCAATAAGCAACTGCCAAAGGACAACACTGCCTGATTCTGCTTGAATGAGGCATCTGGAAAGCCACATTCACAGAAACAAGAGAGCAAAACAGTGGCAGGGAGTTGCTGGTCAGCAGGAATACAGTTCAGTTAAACAGGGAAAATGCTGGAGATCCACTGTGCCACGTTGTGCCTGCAGCTAACAGGCTCCGCTGTGCACTGGAAAACTTGCTGAGACTATAAATTTGTTAAGATGAAAGATCTCATGTTAAGTGTTCTTACCACAATGAAGAAAGATAGACAAAGCAGTTTGAATCCCCCAGACGTCTGCTCACACAAATCTGAATGCAGTTAAAATAGTTTGCAAATATTCACTGGGTGTTCACCAAGATCACACTTACGAGCCGATGAGCACGACCTTTGGTCCTTCAACCTGGGGGTCTAGCGATGGCTGTGTCCTTTGCCTGTGCCCAGTGCTAGCCTATGACTCTGGAAGAGCCCAGACCCCTCAAGTAACTGTAGAGAAAGTGCCAGTTTTGACTGAAATCGCCTGTGAACACAGAAATGCCAACTCTCTTTCTGCACAGGCCTCTTTCCTTTTCCAGTTAGTGCTGGGTCACACTGTCCATCTGCCACTCAACCTTTTCCAAGAAAAAAGTGTGTCCTACGCAGTCAAAGGGCAGACACACGCGAGCAGGCATCTTAGACACCAAGTGGCTCTTTGTCATCAGCAATCACAAGGGAAAGTCTTCCCCTCACCCCAGATTGCCTCCTTTGCTTCATGCTGCCAACTTCCCTCTTAATCAGTGGCCTGGCCTCACTGCCCACTCTCTGCCTCTGCTCCTCCCCCCTCCTCCCAGCCACCTCCAGCACCAATTAAAAAAACATAACAGAAAGTCAAGAAGTGAAGGCACTCCTCCCCTCTCTCCCTGCCCTGGCATCTAACCTTCAAATGGAAAATTCTCAAACCAGGGAGGAAAATTCTCAGACCAGGAATCAAGAAAGGCTTCGGACAGTTACTTGGCCAGCACACCCTCCAGGAGAGCGTGCACACCTCACACTGACTCTCAGGGCAGAAAGGGAAAGGAAGGCCACATCAGAAGTTCCAGCTGTGTGCCACCTAAGAAGATTTTCAGAACCTTGGAAAACTGGTAATACCCAGCAGCTCTTAGTAGCCAAGGTAACCTTTCAGCTGAAAACCCACACCACTGGACAAGAGGCCAAATGTTTATAAAATATTATCTTCAGATTCAAATATGCTATTTCCTCACCTGCTTAACGCACTAAACTTTGAATGGAAAAATTAAGTCAAAATCCCATGAATTGCTCCAACCGCTATGGCTTCCTGTTGTCAATCATCAAACCACCTGTCAAAAGCCTTGGGCCTCAGGGCAGGCAGTCCACGCTGCCCAGCCTGCGATGAAGACCCAACCGGGTTCGCATTACACCCGGTGAAAGGCTGAGCGGATGTTATTTACAGTTTTATCCCGGACAGCACCATCTAAATCACAAGCCAAGCTCAAGACGAATGCCACCGCGCTCCCTCAAATCAGCCCTCCTGCCGCCTTCCAGCAGAAGCTGGCTCTCTTACATTCCAGAAAATACCCAACCTACAAAACCTGGCGTTTTCTCTGCTCCCTTTACACTTGATTCACACCAGAAATGCTGAATCATGACTCTGTGGCACGAAAAGAAAAACTATTTCGACTGGGACACGGGGACCACAAGGGATTCCACGCCCGTGCCTCCCTTTGCTTCGACATCCCGAGCCCTCCAGGCACCCTGGCGAGGCCGGGAGCGCAGCGCGCCCGCAGGACCAGGAGACCCTCGGCGCGCTCTTCTTTTCCTGCCTAAAGCCCGCTCCCGCAGGGTCCCCTCCCAACACGACCCCAAGAGAAGGGTGGCCTCCCGCTCTGCACAGCTTCCCGATAGCCCCGGAGAAATGCCCGCGCGGGAGGCACCGCCGCGGCCGCCCTCCGAGCTCGTGGGCCGGGGCGGCTGTCACTTGGTCACCACCGGGCAGGTCCGCCGGCCACCGCCCGGCCCCGGCGCAGGGAGCGGCCTCCGGGGACCACACTTCGGAGAACTCGACCCCCACGCCCCAGCCCGCGTCCCGCCAGGCGCCCCGGGAGCCCAAGAAGGGGGCGTGGAGGGCCGGGCGGCCGGGAGAAAAACGCCCCCCAACCACGTCCCGCCACTGCGCCCGCACGGGAGGACTCACTGGAAGGTGAGCACGCAGAGCGGCCGGTAGGACTTGTGGCTGGCGCGCTCCGCCATGCCCTTGCCCCAGAAGTCGTTGGAGAAGACGCCCCCGCGGAGCGGCGCGCCCGGCCGCACGTCGGGGTTGTTCACGATGGCCCACACGTCGTCGTGCACAAACTCGCCCTGCAGGGAGCGGCCGAACACCAAGCAGCTCGCCCCGGCCAGCAGCGCCGCGGCCCCGGCCGGCGCCAGCCCGCCGCCCCGCCGCCGGGAGGGCGCGCGGTCCCCGCCGCCGCCGCCGCAGGCCGAGCCGGTCACCACCATCGCGCCGCCGCCGCCGCGGCCCTGGCGGCTCCCGGGCGTGTGGCATCGTCCCTGGCCGGGGCCCCGGCGGCGCGCGGCGGCGGCCCGGAGGAGGGCGCGGGCATGGTGCGGCCGCTGGCCCCGCCGCTGGCGCCCGCGCTCCGCCGCCGCCTGCGCCGCCGAGTTGGCCCCGCTGCGAATCCTCACGGCGCCCCCGCCTCCCGCCCGCGCGCCTCCTCCGCCCACTGCGCATGCCCCGCGCTTGCCTCCACGCACCCCGCCCGGGACTCCGGCCGCCGCACCGCGCCCCCAGCCTGGCCGGCGCGCCGCCCGCAGCCGCCCTGCTCGCCGGCTCCGCCCGCAGCCGCGGGCCCCGGGTGGGGGGCGCGCGCAGGGCAGCCGGAGGGCCCCGGGGTCCCGCCTGGGCGTTCGCGAAGCTGAACCCGTCCCCCCTCCCCGAACGGGGCTGGGGAGGCTACACCTGGCGGGCACCTCAGGACCTGGGGGCGGGGCGGGCTTACTCGGGGCGTAGCTGGAGACCCCCCTCCCAACAGACAAGCGCGGCGGCTTCGCAGGAGGCGCTGGCTTTCAGCACCCGGGACACCAGCGGGGCGCGGGGACACGCTCTCCAGCCACCGGCCCCGCGCTCGGTCCTGTCGCATTTCTGCAGCCCCTTCCCGGTCCGCGTCCGCAGCTGCACCTCCGAGGGAGATTGGGAGATGGAGCCCCCCACCCACTCCTCTCCCGAAGCCGGGCACAGCGGTCCCGACCCGCGCTCCTTGCAGCTGGCCCCGCGGGTCCAGAGGCCCGCGCCCTCCAGACGGCCCAGCGCTCTCCTCGCGCTGATGAAAAGTCCTGGCTTGAGTTTGGGGTTTGGGTCTGGAGCCTGAATTGGCTTCTGAAACAGTTGTCGTTGTACGTTTCTCTGAAACTCTTAAAACAATCAGGGAGATGCCAAGCAAATTACTTTTCTTCCCATCTAAATCGATCACATGGGTCTGAGTATCATTTCCTGGGATGTGGGTGTGTTTGAAGTGTTCCTGCTATGTCAATATGGTGTTAAAGCATAAAAATAAAAACTACATTAAGGCTTTGCCTCCTAGTCTTCCTGTCTTTCTGAAAGTTTTCTTTTTAAAAAAAAATACTAATTTTAATTTATAAATAAATGAGTTATCCCTGGAGAGGATTACTAGAATTTCTCCACCTTTGAAAATCCTGTTAACTCTTTCATGCCTTTTGCAAATTTTCGTTGCTGTTACTGAAGTTTTCTGGAATTTGACACATCCAGATAGAAAATTGCCATTTTACCCTTTTTCTTCCCAAATCTTTAAAGTTCACTGATCCAAAAAGATAGTAAAATGAAAGGCAAAATTTGTTCTTATACTGACTCAACTTCTGTGTGATTCTACTATGCCAACTGTCTTTTTAATTTAAGATATATTTGAACAGTTGAGAACTCAGTGAGCTTACACAAACACCTCTGAGTCCAGGTGGTTTTCATCCATTTCGCTTTCTCTTTTGGTGACTTGAAAATTCACAGCTGAGAACTGAAACTAAAATTCCTGAGCACGGACTTTTGATCCCTACATCAAAATATTTTTACCCTGGGTCATTTGACTACCCAGACCGGACACATGACAGAATACCCCCTCAGAGCACCCATTTCAGCAGCTAACAACTTGGGGAAAATAATATGAAAGACACATTTCATGCTGCAATTTGCTGAACAACCAAAGCTGCCCATGTGTGTGTGCATGAGTGTGTCTGCGTGTAGATGAGTGTGAGTGTGCTTTTGTGTGTCCATCTGAGTGTGGCCATTTGTGAGTGCATGTATCTGTGTGTGGCCATGTGTGAGTGCATGTGTGCATATCTTTGTGTGAGTGTGTGTACCTGTCTAACACTATCAACATCTAACTTTCTAAGTGAACAGCTGACAAGGATATGAAATTGTCCGGGCCAAAATGATAACAGGTGTGGTTTCACTTATAAGAATGTAGAGGAACCAAATAAAGGAGGGGGGGAGTAATTATAGTAAATTAAAATCAAAATCAGCAGGCAACAATAAATCAGATATTCTTCAGGGGAGGAGGACGGAGGAATATCAAAACAGGGGAAGGAAGAGCACAGGAACTACGGTGATGGTGCACACGTGAATTGGTGGTGGGAATTTCACGGGGACTATAACTGAGAGGAGAAAATATACTTTGTACGAAAATTAAGAATGATGTAAAAAAATCAATTTTTTTTTCAAAATAACAGGTGTAATAATCACTCTTTACCAGTAATTAATACTTTCTAGAGATGTAATGTCTTCATCCCAAAGAGATACTCTAGTAACAGATTTTTATAGCGAGCAGACCTGATTGCCTTTAAACCCCCCCTCCCCCAGTAAAGGGCACTCTCCACTGGAATAATGCTCACACAGACATAATCCATATAGAGTACCCAGCCACAGCTGGCTTCACATTAACTACACTTAAGTTGTTCACTTTTTTGGATGAAAGCGTAGCAGCAGCCTCCCTGGACATGGATGGACACCCCAGAGCCAGGGTCCCAGGCGCACACAGAAAGGAACAGAGAGTCTGTGGGGCCCCCGGTGCTCAGCAGCTTCTGGACACCTCCTTCTTGCCCATCTCTTCTCTCTAGTTCAGATGATGGGTGTGGAATCGTTTACTTTAAGGTAAAGCTATACCTCAGGTCCTCCCAAGAACAAACCAGTGAGTAAATACTTTGTAAAACTGAATGGCTCCAAACAGCCCCATCAATTCCAGATTTAATACCGCTCTGTGTGCCAGGAAATGGGGGGAAGGTACTGAAAACTGAGACTGATGATTCACATGGATACACAAGCCCTGCTTCTCTTTGCTTCTCTCTTATGGTGTCAAGCACTCATCCTGGCTAATAAAGGGGCCCAAAAGGAAATCAGATTAATTTGTATTACTTAGCTTCTGATTATTTTTTAAGGATTTATAATTAGGGCAAAACTATCTTCCAAGACACCTTTTGTCTACTCAGAGCAATTTAAAGCATAAATGATTATAGAAGTACCTCTCTGAAGCTCACACAGATTAAATCACTTCATATTCCTGAAGGAAACAAGGATACCACTGAAAATCAATCCAGAACAAGTAGGTATTTTAATGAAATAAATTTCAAATTACCACCTACTGGTTCAGCTTGCTATACCCTGTTCATGTAAACCTTACATAGGGAATACATGCAATGTTACAAAGTCAGAAATGCCTGTAGAGTTGATAACATAATTCGTATTAAAAATAAATTTTGTTATCCAGTTATTTAACCTTTTCTTGAAAACAGTAACAAACGAATTTTGAAAAAGAATAAGAAAATTAAAATATACCTACTGTACTACTTTGCTATCAAGTACTCAGAGAAGCTGGCCCAGCACCTGGCAGAGCACAGGAGGTACCATCGTGGCCCCCAACTGACCCAAGAATGCAGCTGTGCACAGATGCAGCTGTGGACCAAAACTGGGAGCGGTAGCTCCAGGAGAGAGGACCAGCTTCCCACAGAGGTAAATGGTCTTCTCCTTCCATCCAGTAGTTTCTCTCTGTGGATGCACAGAAGTAAAATTAAAGACTAGAAAAAACAATTTGTGATTTTGCAAATTGTGACTCTCAGGTAATAAACATTGTCAGCACATTACTACAAGATAAAAGCATACACATGTTCTTTGCAATAAAGCATCTCTGGTACTTCTTCAAACAGTTTAGAGTCTCTGACATTGAAAACTGCTACAACATTTCAAAGCAAATATGCAGTCTTAGCAATAGAAGTTAAAATTCTAAGATGTTGTATGAAACATAAGAACAGTATTTTCATAGGAATGAAATTTTAATTATATATACATTTTACTTAACATTTTAATTACACACAAATCAAAAGCCACTTTTAGTTTCTTGTAATTAAAGGTGTATCAGAGATGATGCTAAAATGCCATTGTATAAATTTACATTTAAAATTAAATTCAGTCACACTAGAGTGGCTGGGATAGAGTTAAATATTTTCAGAGAAATTATTCCCTAGAATCATCCATCATCAACTCTGAAAGTCCGATCATTTATATTTTGAAATAATTGATCAGAAATTTATCCCAGTGTTTTCAAAGCCTATAAAATGCTCTTCACAGCTCCAGTAACAGTTGAAGCAGCAGAAGGATGCTTCTCAGATCTAAAGAGTATCCAAAAAAAAGTGCCTGATTCAAGGCATCTGCTGGATTTCACGGTGTCAATGAACCTAGCATGGTTGGTTTTGTGCTGACACAGACCTGAGATGTGCAGGAGCACGTCCGCCCCCAGATTGTGCCCGCACAGAGACAGCAGAGGTGCATGCAGCCACGAGATGCCCATCGTAATGTCAAATAATTAGAAAACGAATTTTGCACATTCACTATCCTTGTTTGTAATCCAAGTTATAAAATCATACATTTATATAACAACTTTTTAAGTACTGATTGTGTTTAACAACCAGCTTACAAAATTCATAAAAATGTAACAGTGTTTGTGAACGGATGTGAACAGACCCTGGCACACTGGCAGCTGGAATGAAATGAGCACTAGTAGTAACATAATTGTGAATTTGAGTGGTAGGTGCGGGTGGGGAGGGGGTGACATTGCACTTAGTGAAGAATCGGCCTGCCTAGACAGAGGCCAGTCTTTGTCCAGGGCCACTGGGGGGGGTCACCTCTAGGAACGGGGTGCCTCCCTGACCGGTCATCTCTATCTCTGCTTGCTGGAGGCTTTGGCCCTGGACGGTTTAACAACGTGGCTTCCAAGGGAGCTTTTGGGCTCATTCCAGCCTTTGCAAAACTGGAGAGTAAAGATCTTGGGCTGACCCCTGGGAGGGGTGGACACAAGAAGTCGGCCATGCACAATCTGTGAGGAGACCCAGTAAAAAGTGGACATCAGGCTGGAAGGCAGGGCGGGGGCGGGGGGCATCCCGGGTCAGCAATACACAGTAAGTGAGGTCCCCACAGGAAGAGGACACACCCCCACTTGTGCTCTTCCTTCCTTAACCGGTTTTTGCCTCTAAATGTGCCCTGTAATAACCCGTCACTGTGAGCAGAGTGGCTTTAAAGTTCTGTGAATCCTTCTAGCAAACAATCAAATCTAGAAGTGGTTTCTGGAACCCCCTAAATGTGCAGTTGGTGTCAGAAGGAAAGGCACTCTTGCGGGAACTATGTCCGACCTCCCCTTAATATTATTTTTCTGCTCATAAATGTTTCTATAATACAGATTTTTTTTTTTTAACAGAAGTAAATAACTAGCCCCAGGAAGAATAGAGGCAGCAATTTAGGTCCACCCAAGTTGACATGTTAAGCTCTCTTCCTTTTCCCCTTTTAAAATCTTCAGGAAAGGCTACAGAAAGAAAATCAGAGGGAGGGAGAGGGGAGGAAAGAGAGGAGGGGGGCAGATGGAAGAGAAGGGAGGCAGGAGGTGGAAGAAGCTATCAATTTTCTGAGCCTCTGCAAGTGCCTCTGGGAGCTCACTACAGGCTCCAGCGTGACTGTCAGCTCGTAGATGATGAGGCTCCAAATGAGTCATAGTTTAGGAAAGAGGGAACAAATAATGAGAAAAATCATCAAGTTTGGTTGGTCTACATGAGATTTGATGACAGTCTCACTGTTCTGTGTGTTATGTTCTGTACAGTCCGGTAACACTTTATTTTAATGTGCTTAATTGAATGTGTCCCATTTTTTAAATTGAATTATAAAAGCTATTCTGCTAAGGAATTCCCCACCTCATAGCCAGTTGGGAGGTCTACTCCTGCACTCTCTTTCCAAGGTCCAAACCCTAAACCAGCGGGCACAAAAACCCCAACAAAATACCTGCCAGAAGCTAAAGCCAGTGCTTGTGTCCTGTTATGAAGATGCTTCCATCTCTGTTAACAGTCTAATTTCTGGGTCTAGTTTTTGACATGTGAGTTAACCTAGGGCTGTCAAAAAAAAAAAAAAAGTGAAAAATGTCCTTTGGATTGTATTCCTGGTCTAGTTTCTGTGGAGGAGACAGTTCGGGGTTCTGGGTGATAGTAGTTGTTGTTTTAAAGTAATTCGAAGTCTTCTCTGCACATGTTGGCTAAGCACTGAGTGCTGTGGCCAGTTCAGTTCAACAGATTCTTACTTGGTGTCCTCAGTCCCTTTCATTTTCCCATCTGTTCAGTGATTTCATTCTTTCTCTCTGCTGCAGTCTGAGGGCCTGGGAGAGAGTTTTATCCCCCACATACTTTTTAACAAGAATGTTCACTGTACCTGCATCCTAAGAATAGTGTGTCCTGGTAACACAGTCGTAGCTGAATGACTTGTACTTATGGAAATACCCAAATGGTTTTTCACCTTCCTTCTTGGCCCAAAACTCAGATAACAGCTGCTGAGCAGTGGTATCAGGATTGACAGTGATGGCAAACCCAGGAAACGAGCCAAGAACCCTCTTCCTGTCTATGTCCATAAAAAAAGAAAACCTGACAAGTCAACTGTGAGAGTTGTCACATTCACTCCAGATGCAGCCTCAGAATCCTTCTCAGCACGACCCCACCCAGCTGATCCTGGGCCTCGGAGCTCCTGTCCCTGACCCGCGGGATATGGCTGCTGGGAGGCAAGGGTCTAAACAAAGTGCTCTCCCTGGAAATAAAAGTGTAGCATGATAAGGCATTTACATACAAGCACACACACACATACATATTCGGATATACAGGGACATGTTCTATATATTATATATAAAATGAAGATGGATCATCTAATTTGTTTGCTTTTGTCTTTTAAGATTCATTTTTATTTATTTATGCATACAACAATTTGGGTGAAGGCCAGAGGTGTGTGTGCGTTGGGGGGGGGGGGGAGTGACAGGATTCCCCAGAGACAGAGTGGAGAGCAGAACAGGAGGATCCACTGCTGAGGGGAGCAGCGGGCAAGACAGGAGAGGTCTGCTGTGCCATGTGGGTCAGCTCCCTGGCCAGGGATCGAATGTAGGTCTCAGTGGCTGGTGATAAGTTGATAGTGCTGAGACTTTAAATCCTGTGCCACCAAGGAGGATCCCCATCAAATGTTTTTTAACTTCAAAAGTTTCACTTTTATTTGAGTAAATATATTTCTAATCAATTTTAAACATGTCTAAGAAGATCATGCCTTTCAATTTGTGGATACTTTTTAGGAGGTTTACACAGGAATTTCCAGGATTCTGCAAATAAGTATAGTGAAAATTACCCCATAAAAGAATTGCCACACTAGACTATTTATATGAAAAGAGTGCCTAAAAAATGAAAAATTTCCATGCAAAATGCCATCAAAATGATAAAGAAACTCAGCAATTTAGAGCAAATTGAGCAAAGGGACAATCATTGATGATGAACTAGCCACATAGCTTATCGGACGAAAATCAAGCATCAGATAGCTAGTTCAGGGTCATCCATCATTCATCACCACTGGATCTAATGCTGAAAATGGTGATGAGTGAAGGAGGTCACCACTTCCTCTGTGCTCCTTGGAATCCAGGACTCAGAGCTCCAACAACTCATTTGCTCCTCAACCACATGCCCCATTTTGCTTCAAGTGGCCTGACAGTCCATCTGTATATGGAGAACGAGGCACTGCTCTGCCCACTCACCCCTAGACTGTGCCCAGTGTCCCCAACTGTGGAGCTGTGATGCTAACAGGAGCTTGGCCAACAGCTTGGGAGAGGGTCTGAGACAGAGCAGGTATGCTCGGGAAAACTTAGCGAGGGCAGAAGAGGGCGATGATGGAGGCGATTTCTTTTTCCTTTCTTCTGGCACTTTCCTTGTTACTTCTATTCCTCTCCATTACAAGGAAAATGGAAAATCTGCTACTAAGCAAGTATTAGATAACTGCTTCCTGTTTCCTATCATCTGCTTATCTACCATCTATTTACCATCTGTCATCTGTCAACTCTTCATAATCGGATGTATCATCTATCTGTGTATCCATCCATCTATCTGTGTATCCATCCATCTATCTGTGTATCCATCCATCCATCCATCATCATCAATAACCTATCTTCTAGATCTTCTATTATCTATCTACCTGTGATCATCATCAAAAATCTATCATCTACCAATCTAGCTACCTATCATCATCATTAATAATCTATCATCTATGTCTACCATTATCTATCTATCTATTTATCTATGTATTTATCTGATCTATGCATCTATCAAATGTGACCATCAGCCTAACCTGGACTCTCTCTGGACAACCACAATCGCTTCTGCTCACCAATTAAAACCTCCTAATTCCTGGTATGGAGAAATCTTCATGGACAGTCAGTCACCCATCTGTGCTTATTGTTCCTAATTTGACTGCCAGGATCAAATTGCTTCTCAAAGAAATTTTGACAATTTTTCTTCCCAAAACTTTACCCCTTAAGATCATATAAGTTCTTTTTTAGCAGTTATCTGCATAGGAAATTTTCATATTTCCCTATGGTTACAAAGAAATTACTAGCAAAGCTATTTGACTATTTTATCACTAATGTTTATCCTGTTGCTCAATTTGCTCTAAATTTTAAAAAAAAAAACATTTTCTCGTGAAGCTGACTTTCTAGTAAAAATGAATTATTCCACAACATAGGGAAGCATTTTCCCCAAAGATATTCTCTTCCTAGGAATTTTGAGGAAATCTTGGTCTTCTTCCCTTTAAATGTGTGAAGCTTCCGCTCTGTAGCTCGAGTTGCAGACTCCACGGTGGGAGTAGTAAGCAGGGCCCACGGTACTGACCCCTCAGAAAGCAGGCATGGCCTGGCTGTGGACAAAGGAAAGGGACTTGCCCAGGGGACGTGGCACCCTTCCTCTGAGCGTGTACAGGAAATGGCTCACATCCGATTATGAAGAGCTGGGAGGACCAGGCCAGGAGAAGACAGAGGATGAGCCCCCCGCAGTGAGTGTGAGACAGAGCAGGGTGCCCACCCCCCAGGGACTAGAAAGAACAGGCACTAGGAGCCCTGGTCCACTGGGGGGTGTGGGACCCAGCAGAAGGCCACCCTCGGACTTACTCGGGAACCGAGGTAATACCGTGCCACTCCCGACTGCAGCCCAGGGACCTCGGCCATCTCAGTACAGGTGAAAGAAAGACTTCCACTAACAGGCAGGAGTTTCCCACCGGAAGACAAACCTCACGGGAAAGGCTAGGGGGGGCCTTGCACCCAGATGAAGATGAGCCCAGATACAAAGACAGAGCTTGGGGAAGAGAAGGAAGGCCGCCTGAATGGGCAAGGGGAATGGGTAATGGTAGTGACAGGCGGTTAGATCTACGGGCGGTTAGATCTAGGTGGAAGCTGCCTGCTATAGATCCACAGAGGCGCGAAGTAGGTCAGCCGTTGGCAGGGGCTGGGGACAGGAGAGAGGCCAAGGGAGTGGTGCATAAAAATTCTTACATGCAGAATGTCTTTTCAGAGCCACGTTTTAAAATTAGATTATGGTGGTGGTGGCACATTCCACATTGGTGGAATTATGTACCTTAGAAGAGTGGTATATACAATTGAGAGACTCCGTGGAGCCAAAGGGTTCTGAGGTCATCAGCTGTCTGGGAGAAGGCCAGACCGGGCCCAAGACACTTTCTAAACAGAACCAGAGGCAGCAAAGCCAGAGGGTCAACAGTGACACACGCTCTGCTTTTCAGTAAGTTTCTCCCTGGAGACCCCAACAAAACAGGGACCGGTTCCCACCAGACACTGTGTGGACAGAGCACAGCTCTCGGGTGCTTCCTCAAATGCTGCAAGCGAGTGCGTGGTGCAAGATCAAACTCCACCAGCGCAACAGAAGCCTCGGACGATGACCACGTCCGGGTTTAAATAACACAACAGACCCACGGTGGGAAGGCTCGCGCTCCGCATTTTCTGCTTTATAAGTACTTTACTGTTGTAAAGCATTTTCACGGGCCTTTAAATTCCAGGCAGCATGGCCGTGGTGGTTCTGGCTGGCCTGGAGGGGGTCGCCTGCAGTTGGCAAGTGACTGCTGGCTGAGTGACAGTGAAAGTGACAAGCCGGGAAGGTCAGCACCTCCCCAGGTGGGGGAGGCAGGACTGTTGGAGCTGAAGGTTTAGGGTTTTCTGACTCCTAAGGCAGGAGGGCAAATTCACTTTTTCCTGTTTTCTGCAACAACACATAAGCATCTTCAAGCTTCAGATCCAGAAAGAAACACTTTCTTTGTAGAATTCGATAGATGTCTGTGTGAGGCAGGGGAAAGGCACACCCAGAGACATGTCACCCCCACACAGCGGGGACTTCTGCTCGGGTGTCCTTCACTTCTGATTTGGACCCCCCACCTGCTTTCCCTCCTCAAGAGCTCCCAAGATCACCGTGGTTCCTCCAGACAAAGCTGCCACAACCTTCTAGAAGCTTCGAAGAACAGCCCAGCACCTCTTAATCTATCGCTTTTCCCTGGGCCTGTCTTTCATCTGATATCGCCCACTGGCTACCAGTGAAAATCATCTCTCTTGACCCCTCAAGTGTGAACAGACAACAATTACTACAGATTTCTCTTTTTTGCTGTTTTCCTAACTATTGTTAAATGCATCCCAGTCCCTTTTTATATAACAGTGTTGCTTGAAATGTCAAAATGAATTTGGCTTTTAAAGTTCAAGTCACCAGCTATCAGGGCTGCTTCAACCTGAGCTGCTGAGCTCAGCGGGAGTGGGTGGGGTAGGGGGAGGGTGTCTGCTCTGCCCCTGGGGCTTGGCACAAATGGAGCCCAGGTACACTGGGCCAGTGGTGGAGCTGCAGTGAGGCACGGTTTGCAGCCGAGAGGGCTGAGGAGTTGAGACAGAATGGCTCGGCCACCCGAGTGCACAGCAGGAAATGCCCGGGGTTATTTGGACACAGGAGACAGAAGCTGAGAGTCCTGGAGTAAAACGGAGACTTGGAGAGAAGGGGAGGGGGACAGGCCAGGCTTCCATACAGACAGACGGGCAGAGGGGCTCTGGTATCTGCTGTCAGGACAAACGTCACCTTCGGGGTAGTGGTGAGACCAGCTCATGAGCTGGCAGCTCTGTGCAGGGGGCAGTGGTCCTGGGATGTCGCAGCAAAGGCAGCAGCTTCTGATGAGCAGTGACACACAGCTTGGGGACCTGGCTCTAAACAGGAGAGTCTGCACCAGAAAGCAGAGTCACAAAAGTGACAAGAGCCCCTCCCTGGGACTGGGCTGAGATGGTGAGCAGACATGCCAGCCCTGAGGCGGAGAAGCGAGCAGAAAACAGCCAGCCTGGGGTCAGAAACAGGAGTGACTGAAGGGGAGAGAAATGGCACACCTCATTGGAGTTTGAGAGAAAAAAGCAAATGCCCCACGTTTACTGTTTAAAAATATTTTTCTGTATTTTGATAGGGGTTTGTTTATGATAGCAGAGTGTGAATGAGTGTTATTTTAAATATGATTTATGTAAATAATGCATAGTATAGATTCCTGGAGCCAAGATCTAAATTGGAGGCATCAAATTCCGGATTTGACTACAGCTGAGGCCTGAATGTTGGCCGGCACTGAGTCACCCCAGCAGGGCCGCCCCGGTTCTGGCAATGGTCTCACAAGCCAACCTCTGCGCTGGGCTCACCTCTTTATTGTTAGGGAGTGAGAAGAGATAGTCGAAGGGAGGCCAGCAGAGAGGAATCAGTTGCCAACACCTTCCAGCACTTAGCAAGTTGCCAGAAGCAGGTTCGGTGGTCACCTCGACTCTAACCAGACACCAGAAAGCACAGAGGTGAAGAGGGATTGTTTTCTTAAAGCGTAGGTTTGGTATTTTTATTTTTCAGATTTAAAAAGAAAAGGAATATGGCTAGAGCAAGACTTTCCTAGAAACACATGGTTTATAATCAAAGTGGATTAGGTCGTTCTGAGACCCCCTCCATCCCCTCTATACCCGCCGTGTAAGAACATTCTTCAGAGGGGGTGGGAAATAAACAGTTATGTAAGCAAAGTCCTCCGAGCATCCCCCGGAAGACGCTCTCCACGCATTCGCATGCTTCTGAGTAAGTGTTGTGGGGGTTTTCAGGACTTCAGCATTTCTCACTCTGTCAGTCAGCAGTAATTTTCAGCTCAAAATATCCAATTACTGTAGCGCTTTGCAAACACTCTGACTAGGACCCCATCAGCACGACCCACAAGCAAACTGCTCATGCTTGCTGTCCTCTGCCCATGAATGAGCACCGTCTGGAAGGATCAGAGATGGTCTTGATGGAGGCTTCTAGAACTAGTGGTTCTGGCTGCAGTCCCTGATCTAAACAGCTCAAAAGTTGGTTATGGAGATGTCATTTGAACAGGAAAGCAGCCAATTGGCTTAATGGAGAGCCTTTACAATTAGAGATCTCCAAACACAGCAGTAAATTCCGTTCTGTTCATAAAACAAACTGCAGAAATCCACTGGGTGATGCCCTGATTTAAAGTACCAAGGAAGTTTTCCAAAAAAATAAGGAATAGAAATACTATAGTCTAGTTATTCCACCGCTGGGTATTTACTCAAAGAATATGAAAACACTAATTTGAAGAGCTATATGCACCCCCATGTCCACTGCAGCATTATTTATAATAGGCAAGAGTTGGCTCAGTGCTAACGACAATGAATGGGTAAAGAAAAGATCATTAGTCAATATATCTGACTGTTCTTCCTGCTTAATACTATGGCCTGGGCAATGGGACTATCATGATGAAGAAATCCATTTCTGTCTGGCTTTTGGGACTTAAGAATGGAAGCTTCACCGGGACTCTTGACAAGCTTCTATGGATCTTGGGGGAAGAGTCATGGACACGCAATTGGCTCCACAGGCCCACATCCTTGGCTGGACAGTCTCCTTCCCGGAGTACTATCCAGACAGAGACATTTTTTTTCATTCCTTTCATCAGCTAGGTCCCCACTCCTTTTCAAGTTTGCAGATGTTGGAATTCTCTCATTCTCATAGTAGCTAAACTAATAATGCTTCTTCTTCTATGAATCTGAGCTTCAAGGTCAATCTCTCCTGTGGCAGGCCTTTTCAGCCCACAGATTAGATTCCTCCTGCTATGTATTCCCATAGCTCACTATCCCCTGCAGATTATAAATCGGCAATGGTTGGGCCATAACCTCAGGGCCCAGTTCAGAGCCTGGGTGGGGAAAGGTGTATAATAAACATCTGATGAATGAATGAATGAATGGTGTGATCCATTCCTCACTACTCATTGCCTGGAGACTGTGAGGACTAGTCTAGGAATTAAAGAGAATGTACAGAGAGCGAACAGCACCAGAAGTTACCAGCTTAATGCATGGAAGGTGTTTTCATCTGAGTTGTTTATACACTGGGGATCCTGATGGCAAAGACAGCAGGCCCAAAGAATTGTTGGGGACAAAGCAGAGGGCTAGGTTGCTGGGCCTTAGACATTTTCATTTTTAGTTTTTAAAGATAAATTTAGATCACTTTCCCAAATGACCACACCAGTTTACATACCCACCAACAGCATAATAGGGTTTCATCATTCTCTGCATCCTCTCTGGCATTTGCTGTTGGGATCTTTTTAATATGGGCTATTCTCACGAGCATGAGATGGCATCTCATTGTGGTTCTGACTTGCATTTATCTTATTAAAATCAATGGGGAGCATCTTTCCATAGATCACAAGATCTGTAATTTCTACCTATTATTTCTGGACCTTCTCTCAAGACTTGATTGCAAACTTCCCAGATAACATGTCCATGGCCAATTTCCTCAACATTGCAGCTGTTGATTTTCCTAAATTAGTTTTATGTCCCTCCCTACTCAAGAACCTACGTAGCTCCCTACTCACTAAGACATTAGAACATACAGTAGATGTCTCTGCTCGTTTCTTGGGGGTCTCATCACCTGCCTCTTGAAATGTCCTCATCTGCTCTACCCCCCATTTCCTCACAGTTTGAGTAAGGTCCCCAGCACCCTAATTGCCTTCCCACCCCTCACATTAACACACAGCTCCACTTATTTCTGAAGCGCCTTTTCCCATCTCCCCCACTTCATCAAATCTTACTTAAGTCATCCTTAGAGGCTCAGCTAAGGTCCTATCTCTTCCCTGACATCATCAACCCCCACACTGAATTTCCTTTCTCTGACCTTGAAATGCATATACAATCACTAGCACGTCATTTAGCAATTACATACTCTGGATTTTCCATATTTCTTACATTCCACAGACACTGACTAACCACACAGATCCAGAATGTGAGGTTGGAACAGCTAACATGCTAAGGGGCCTTCCAGCTCAGAACAATCTGCCAACGAAAGAAAGATGGTCAGAAGAGAAGGGAGGGGCACCTGGATGAAGATAACCGAAGTCTTATACACAATCTGAAGCTGACACAGAGCTGCACAGAACAGACACCGATAAAACAGGCAATTATGGTCCAAAGTGACAATTGTCTGATTGTGCGATGCCAAAGGCTTAACAATGCTTTAGTGACAAAGAGTTGGGGGATTTAATACATGGCAAGCTCGATATAAATTAATGTTATGTTTTGAGTCTCCCCCCAAATGTGGAGTCAACCATAGGTTGCATTTAGCAAATAGCTACTTTGCAGACAGAGGTATTAACTCTAACAAGGGGAGCGGTCACTCTTAAAGAACAGTGTGAGAAGCAGTTGAAGAAAGCTGGGGGCGTTTAATCAAGAAAAGAGAAGCTATACAGGTAACAATAATTACCATCAAGTATTTGAGGGCTTGTCAAATGTGGAAGAGCTTCTTCTGTGTTGCCATAAATAAAACTGTGTGGAATTTTCAGGGAGGGCAATTTCAGTTCACTGTCAGAAAAAAAGAAAGAAGCATACATACCAAACATGAAATGAGTGTTCAGGACAAAGGCCGTGTGTCCCCAGAGCTGTTGAACACACATATTTCTGCAATTCAGGGACAGAGGATTTTTTTTTTTTTTTTTGGTTTGGCAACCAATTGAGGCTAGCACAAGCAAAAAAGGAAACCATCGTATTAATTGTTTTAGCAAACGGTTCATGAGGTCCTCCCATGTGGCAGGCAGAATTCGAAATAGTAGGATTGACAAGTTAATAAAACACAGAGAGCTCTCTGGAGTATACGTGCCGCTGGGGAAACAGACAGGAAAGCATGCAGGTTGCCATCTTCCGCCCTTGACCTCCATCTCCAGGTCCACACTGTCCAGTCTGTGCAGCACTCAGAGATCAGCTCTGGCTCCCCGGCCAAGCCATGACCCCCAGAGGGAGCCCTCATGAGCTTTCAGGACAGACATGCTTCACAGTTTGTAGCAGGGCACCAAATGTGTCTTTTTACCAAACCAGTAAGTCGTCAAGGGCGGCAGGGCATGGCGGTAGGGAGCTAAAGCATGAGCAACCAAGACTCCCAGGGACGTGAGGCCCCAGAAGAGGCCCGGGAGCCAATGGCACCCCTGCAGGCTTTGGCTTTAACTCTGAGCCAAAAGGTGAGGCAGTGAAGGAGGTCCCAGGCCCATCTTGAGGACACAGACCTGGCGGCCGGGCAGAGGGTGAGTGAAGGGAGAGGCAGAGGCTGGAGCAGACAGAACTGGTGGCTGTCACTCCGTCACAAGGAGGAAACTCGGAGGAGGGAGTGGCAGGGCGGTACCCAGTGGGTGGGTTTTGATGCACTCAAAAGCAAGGCTAAGGGGCAGTGTTAACTGGTGTTGATTAAAAAGACCTGAAAAGTGGCAGACACTGGGGAGCTCAGTTCAGGCACCCCAACAACAGGGAGGCTGAGCTGCTCGCTGCTCACACACAGCAGGCATGAGGCATGGAGCCACACGCCCGAGAGGTGTCCTGCCCAGCTCTGTGCGGCCTGAGGTCTGTGTGTATGACCAGCAAGTGTGGCCAGGTTTGGCTCCTCTGCCCACATCCCACAGGACTGGGGGTGCTGCTGGAGCAGAGTGTCAGCCTCAACTAAACTTCCAGAGGCATCAAAGTTTCTTAACCATTCCGGAGCTGAGCCACGTTGAGAGGAGATGATGGAGAAGTCTGTGTGGACGGACAGTAAAGCGGCAGATGAAAGACACCCAGTTTGGAAAGAAAATGAATCTCTCTTTGATTCTCTTGGAAACAGTTTTTTATAAACAGGTGATTTTATTTTTTAATAGAGACCTCTCTATTACTTTCCTATTGCTTCTGTAATAAATTACCACACACTTACTGGAGTGAAATGACACAAATCTGTTATCTTTCTGGAAGTAAAAAACCTGGTTAAAGCTGGGTTCTTTCTGGAGGCTCTCTGGGAGGATGGCCTCTTCCCACTTCTAGAAGCATCTGGCATTCTATGGCTCACAGCCCCTTCCTCCATCTTCAAAGCAAGCAGGGGAGCGTTTTAAAATCTCTGTCTGTTGCTAATGGGTACAGAATTTCTTCTGGGGCAGTGAAAATACTCTAAACCTGTACTGATGATTTCAAACTTTGTGACCAAATTGAAAGCACCAAATTGTACGCTTTAAATGGACCCATTTTCTAGCATAGGGGTGGAGCTCGATCAAAGTGCTATGAAAAAACAAACATACAAACTGTCTCTGTCTCTCACTGGACCCTCTGGGTCCAGTAAATTTAGTATCACCTCCCCATCTCCAGCTCCTTATTCCAGTCAAATCTGCAAGGTCCCTTTATCACATAAGGGGACATACTCCCAAGTTCTGGGGATGGAGGTGTGGACATCTTTGGGGGACACGGTTCTGTCCACCACCTCCTGATATCTCCTTAGCCCCATTTTGAGGGGAGCACCTGCTCACATCTCCTTTGTTGGGAGTTTTAATGCCTTCAGAGGTGGCTCTCATCACGACAATGGAGGTTACATTCACACACCACAGGTAGGCCCCCCACTCAGCAGCTGGCCATCCAGGGGCAGCTTCTGAGGGGAGGCCTGGCCCAGGGCAGAGACGTGGCCTTCAGAGGCTGCCCAGGGCTGACTGAACTGTGGTGGGGGTGGGGAGGGGGTAGGGTTGGCTGTGAGCTGAGTGGTGGAAATGTGGAGCTATGAGGAGTGGAAGCTAGAAACAGAAGCTGTAACTAAAAGAGGCCTTTTAGAAAGCTCTTATGAAAGGAAAGATCTGGAAGGGCCTGGCTCTCCACAATGGAGAGCTGATGTGGGTCGTCCGGGAGAAAGACAGAGCCGGGGGCAGGCCAGAGCTTCTGGGCTCTAAGAGAAGTGCCTTCTACTCCTCTCGTTGCTTCCTTTCCGCTCAGTCCCAGCATGGATGCTGGAACAAATAATCACGTCAACAAGTAGCAGTGAGGTGTGGGTCCCCAGCTGGCAGCAGCTAGGCTTGCTGCCCTCTTCTTCCCATCTGGTCCCACAATGCACCCCAGCGCCGAGGCAGCCTGGCCCTGTCTCTCTCCCCAGAACCTGGAAGGCCCTGACAAGAGCAAGGCATGAAAGAAGTCCATGCTTCATGCCTGTGCATCCTTGGGTCCTCTTTTGGAAGGAAGGATCTAGAGCCCACTGTGGCCTAGAGACCATGGAGGCAGATGGCAAGTCTGGAGCGAGGCTAGCAGAATTCAGAACCCCACCCTCTTCAGCCCAAACAGCACTGACAGGCCTGAAATTGCTATTTATGAGGTTCTAAGTCCTAAAAGGATATACTGTATATACAAAGAGAAATGCCCACCCACAGAGCTAATTCTTTTCCTTGTTTGAATTGGGCTGAGAAGCTCTGGGGTAAGAAAGCCAATCTCTTCGGTTTTCAAGTTGTATTTAACATTTGGCCAGAGTTCAACAGCCATCCTCTTTCTAAAGTGGTTCTTAATCTCTTTGGAGTCACGGGCCCTTTGGAATGTTTTATAAAAACGACTGGCTCTCTCCTCTGCAAATTGAACACACACACACAAAATTCTGCATAAAATCAAGGAGCTGAGTGTGTGTCCTTGACCACCAAGGCCCCAAGTGCACAGAGCAAAGCAAACGTTCTGAGATGGAGGCTAAGGCGTCAAGAGGCCAGCGGAGCCCAAGATACCACCTGCTTGGACCCTCATTTCTGGTTTAGCTCCTAACGCAGCTCATCCTCACTTACGGGTATTTTCACAAAGTGTGCATTTTAGAGAGGTGTTACGAAAGGACAGCTATGGAAGGGCCTGGCTCTTTGCAGGCTTTACAGCACCTGCTGGGGGAGGGGCAGGGAAACACCATGTGGAATTTCAGGGTCTCGAACAGGCCTTCCTTCCCAGCACAGGCTAACCCAATCCAGATCTTCTCTCTTGATTTTAATAAAAACACTAAACTTTACATATTTGTGATCATCTATTTCAACGCCCTCAAACTCTTGTGCGTGGGAGCCCTTGGAAGACTTGTGGCAACACAGAATTTAACACTGACTCCTCACCATTGCCGGCCCAGGAAGTCTGGGGGTGGCCAGGAACTTGCACTTCTCGCACATGCTTACTGGTCCTGATGCTTTGAACCTCAAAGGCATCATCGATGACAAAGAGGGAGGACTGAGGCCTGCCCAGGCCCCGCGGCCTTCCTTCACTTCTCCGGAAGCCAGTGGGCCTTCTCAGCCCTCTGAGCTCCTCACAGAACAGAACCCTCAGCTCTGCTGAGACGAGGCTGGCAAAAGCATTGGCTCATTTCTCTATATTCCATATAGAAGTGTAGCCACAGGAATGCTTTAATATATCTGTTCCAAATTTCTCTCTAATAAGTTCTGCTGGAATACATCTTTATTTTAAAATATTTGTCAGTCATGTACACTAAGTCAGGCTTTGTGGGTAACTTCTCTAATGGGGAAGGAGTTATTTATCTAGGGTCTTTTAAAAATGTGTGTGGTGGACCTTCTTAGTGGTGCAGGGGTTAAAGTCTCAGCACTATCAAGCTATCACCAGCCAGTGTGGCCTGAGTTTGATCCCCACCAGGGAGCTGACCCACACTGTACAGCAGATCTCTCCTGCCTCGCCCGCTGCTCCCCTCAGCAGTGTGTTTCAGTCTTTCTGCCTGTTCTGCTCCCCACTCTGTATCTGGTGAATCCTCTCATCCCCCATTCCCACCCCATCCTGCACCTCTGGCCTAAACATATCTTTTTTAAAAAAATGGGTGAGTCAGGTGAGGGGGCCTGGTGCTTCTGCTCTGCTGTCCCAGACTGGGTACACCCAACAGCTTTGGGGGAGCAGGTGATCTCCAGGAGAAGAAACCCAGCTGCAGCTGCAGCACCATTCCCTGGCTTCATGAAAGGCCTTCTGAGGGGCCAGGTGTCCCCACTGAGTGGGCCTGCCTTCTGCACTCCAGGACACAGTGGGGACAGCACAGAGCTAGATTTAGGAACCCGGGCACTTGGGAGGAAGAGGAGACAACAGGAAGGGCTAGAGCCTGCTGGACCCAGAACTGGATGGACAAATCTAGGGCCTGAAGGGTGCATACCAGCAGCCACTGAAGACAGCCAGGTGGGGTCCCAGGTAGGGACCCAAGTGGGGCCTGGGTGACAGGACAAAGCCACAGACACCTGCAGGTGGGAGGAGAACCAGGGCTCTGCAGTGGGGTGGGGGGGTGGTTGGAGGGTGCAGAAGGCAGGATGAAATGCAAGTCGGGGGTTTAGTTGGAGGACGATGGTCAGAACTGGACCTGAGCAGGGTGTGAGCTGACTTTCCCATTTGTCTGTGCCCTCCAGCTCCTTCCTCAGAAGGGAAAGCGAGCGGGAACGCCTGCATGGGCATGAAGGCTGTGGGTAGGGGAAACTCCTCAGGGCGGACCGTTGCATCAGCGTATCTTCCTAATTTATATTTTAAATAGTACAAGTGTTTCCGGAGGCCTGGGGACAGACACAGCTTCTGTAAATATAGGAAAGTCGAGCAATTGGCTCACGAGGGCCAGCCCAAGGAAGATTCCCAGTCCCGCCAGATTTAATATTTTTAAAGGGAGTTACAGCTGGAAGTTTTGAACCTGCAGCTAAGAAAAACAACAGAATGTGCTCCAGTGACACTGCCGAGATACAAGTCCCAAGCCCAATCCTAATATTTTCCCAGAGGTGTATACACGCAGCACACACATACACACCCCAACATGCATGCACACAGGCACATCTACACACCCCCATGTGGACACACGCATGGATATTCCCTCTCTCTCTACCTGCATGTGCATCAGAAACCATGAGCTGGCCCTGCTACCTGAATCCCATGGGGTGCACGGGGTAGGGCCTCCCAGTTTCCCATCTGTCCTTCTCTGACAGTGGAGCCCAGCCTTGTTATCTACAGCTCAGTCACAGATTTTTTTCCCATTCTCACAAACACACAAGTGTTCCTGAGTGGCTGACCCACGCTCCTGTGAGAAACCCATTCACCCACTAAGCACACAATATTGTACAAAGGTTGTACAAACAAATATTGTTGGTACAATATCTGTACAGCTCTGGCCCTCGAACTCTGCGTCAACAGGGAACAGTCGAGGCGGTCTCTAAAGCACCTGGTTCTGGTTCAGGCCTCTCCTCACCCACCCCCTTCAGCGTGGGCCCGTCACTCGTTTGTCCTGGACATGGTTGATTCTTCCCCGCTCTGCTGCAGTCTGAGCGCCTCTATATGGGCTGCGGTTTTGCCTCCTTGAACTTTTTTAAGGTAACGAGTGGTCAGCTCAACATTTCTATGGAACTTTGACCAACTGATTTCTAACACATTTCCCAGGTAATTCAACCGGAAAGGAACAGCTTTCTCAGCAAAGGGTGCTAGATTCCCTTTAGGAAGCAACAAAAAAAGCAGCTTGGCTCTTACGGTTCCCTCCCATTACCTCATCCCATACACAAATATGAACTTAAGCCAGATCGTGGATCTAAATCTAAAAATGAAAACTGTGTAACTTCTAGAAGAAGGCATGTAAGGAAATATTTATACCTCAGAGTACACAGAACATTTTTAGGGAGGCCACAAAACTTTTTATTTTAAGCTGCTCAGGTTGAAGTAATTTGTGACAGCAGCAGCTGAGAACCAAAATAGAGAGCAGGGCAAACAAGCCAGCAGAGAGTCATCCAAAAACTCCGCAATAAGCTACTGGTCTTGTTCTTGTTTTGTTTGTTTTGGGATTTGAGGGAAACCAATAAATTACCACCCTTTCTGCACTGCAGTTCAGAACTGCAAGTGGCAAAATAGGCATAGGAGCGAGGCAGATGGCAACTAAAAATGTGATGAGACGAAAATACGATTCAGACCGTTCTTGTAAAGCAGACCCCGGACGACATGGCTTGCCCCACCATTGGGGGATTTTGTTTCTGTTTCTGGAACCTTGGAGCAGCCACCAATACGCTCTGTGCAGCAGGGAGCAGCCTCTGGCTGGGAGAGGTCAGAAAGATGGGGGCCAGAGGGAGACCCAGGTCAGGTTCTGGGAGGCAGGGCGTGGGTGAGCGCCAGGGAGGTCTCAGGCATGGAGGTGGCCCTGAGGACAAGAGGACAGCTGACCGATGGGAAACTCAGCAAGACCCCCGAGAACAGGGCCTTCCTGGTGGCCTAGGGGCTAAGTTTCAGTGCTGTCACCCCTACAGCCTGAGTTCAATCCTGGCCAGGGATCTGACCCACATGGCGCAGCAGACCTCTCCTGTCTCCCCTGCAGCTCCCCTCAGCAGCGGATTTCAGTAGATCTATCTGTTCTGTTCCCCACTCTGTCTCTGGCGAGCCAGTAACCCCTAACCTCTAGTGACCTACACCCCAGTTTTTCTATGCAAAAATGAAGTAAAAAAATTCTAAAAAAAAAAGACCACCAAGGATAAACATGTTACTTTATGGAACCGGAACCCAGAGCAGTAAGATCTGAGTCGTGAGGTGAGAGGATTCACCAGAGACAGAGTGGGGAGCAGAACAGGCAGAACTGACTGAAATACACTGCTGAGGGGAGCAGCGGGCGAGGCAGGAGAGGTCTGCTGTGCCATGTGGGTCCCCTCCCTGGCCGGGGATCGAACTCGCGCTGCTGTGCCGCAGATGCTTCCCAGTGCGGCGCTCAACCCACTGCGCCATCAGGGAGGTCCAGAAAGGATTTTATTTCTAAGACTCATTTCAGTGAGGGTTATCAGTGACCAGAGAGAGGAGAGTGAAAAAAATACTGCCCCACGGGGGAAAAGAAGAGGCTCAGGGTAGACAAGACTGGGTGGATGCCCCAACTCCACTCCTTGCTCAACTGTGAGAACATAAGCAAGACCCTGAGCCCTCGTCTTAAAGCAGGACTCACGGGGCAGGCCTCTGCTCAGGGTGACCACAGTGTCCACGGTGACAGCACAAGGAAACATGCTAGTAAATTGGGGAACACGATTTAAGGGTGTCACTTCCATTCATATTACTAATGATAACAGCCTGTAGCCATCAAACTCCGGAGCCCAGGGGAGGTGCTTTGAGACCCACGGCAGTCCTTCGTGGAGACACGGGTCATATCCATCACCTCACGGGAGCAATTTTCTTCTTGAGAGATGCTTTCTCCCTTCCTTGGTCACCAGGAGTGGCCCGAGGACAGCAAGCTCTATTTCAAATGCACAGTTAATGTGAATGAGCCAGAGAAAATGAGTGCATCTCAGGGAGGAAAACACGCCCAAGGCCCAAGTGAAATGCAGCGGACACCAGCACAGCTGCTGAACTTCTCCCTGGGGAGCTGCAGCCAGCACACTCATCTCCAGCAGGTTCATTTGGGGGTCTTGTTTCTCAGGCTCCTGAGAGCACTACAGGCAGTGACACGGGGCTGGCGTTGCTGTGACCTGGCACCAGGGCACAGCTGGGCCCAGGAGACGCCACTTCATAGAGCTGAGTCTTTGTCACCCACTGGCCAGAAGAGACACTTTGCTCAGTATTATCACAGGCCGTAAAGGTGTGGGAAGAGCACAGTAAAGCTGAGAACTAGAACTTCCAATGACACATCTCCATGAGCAGAAGTACAGAGATAATAAGAGCTCCTTTCTTAACCAGGTGACGGTGAGTCTGGGGAGCTAGAGGGAGAAGATGCACGAGCACACAAGTGGGAGGTGGATGGACGCTGGGACGAGAGATAAGCCACGGTAGAGAGAACACTGGCCATGCCTGTGCCCTTCTAGAACTTTCTGTGTTATTCTTGACTTCACAAATAAAGACAGATTGGAAAGATGATGACAGTGTGAGGATTAGAATTATGACAGAAAGATGAAGTGGAGGATTGGGATGTAAAAGCACAGAACAGGTAAGGGGATGAATTCTCTTCAGGAGAGGAAAGAGCTCTTGCCCTCTAAATAGTTCTGGGGGGCCTCCCTGATGGCGCATTGGGTTAAGCAACACACTATGAAGCAAACTATAGCCTCTGCAGCACGAGTTCGATCCCTGCCGCTGGCCAGGGAAGGGACCCACATGGCGCAGCAGACCTCTCCTGCCTCACCCGCTGCTGCCCTCAGCAGTGTGTTTCAGTCAGTTCTGCCTGTTCTGCTCCCCACTCTGTCTCTGGTGAATCCTCTCACCGCCCTGGACTCTGGCCTGTACCCCAGCTCTTGTACGCATAAATAAATCTTTTTTAAAAATTAAAATAAATAGTTCTGGGGTGTGGGGCTTACAGAAAAATGCTAAAAGGAAGTGGCTTAAATTTTTATTATTTTATTCTCCTTTCTAATTAACTGAAGTAACAGTTTACATTGTTGTTGGCATTTTGGAAGTACAGAATCACCCACTTTAGGTGCTGTTACCCAAGTATATCCACCACCAAAACATCTATAGTCCTCCATCACAGTCCTTCCCTGCTGGTAGCCTCAGTTCTACAGCCAGCTTTCCGGGGTTAGTTTTTAAGTTTGTCTTTGTCTATATTTGTCTACATTGCAAATATAAGTGACATCATCAGTGTTTAACTTCTGACTTATTCCACCGAGCATAATCCCTTCAAGCTCAACCCATGTTGTTGCAAATGATAAAATTTTGTCTTTTTTTAATGGCTGTAGTGCCAGGAAGGGGCACACTGGGCAGGTTCGGGATGGTTCTAGCAGACAGGGGTAAAGGAAGGAGTCTTGGAGCCCTCGGTGGTTTTTATGCTTTTTATTGTCAGAGGTGGCCAGGTACATGGCAGGCATGGGTGCCGGGGGGCCGGGAGGCCTGCCAGCCTGCCAGCCTCCCGGCCCCCCGGTGCATCTCACCCTCTCGGCTGCTTTGCTGGTCTTTTGTGCTCCCGCTGCTGCTGCTTGTTGGTCCTCGCTGCTCTCGCTGCTCGTTGGTACTAGCGGCCTCACAACGCCTCCCTTATATGCCCATGTCTAATCCCAGGTGTGCCCACTTGCGCATGCCCACCTAGGCATGCACGCAGCACTGCAGGTGTCCATCATTACACCAGTGGCAGGAGGGTGGAAAGACCTGATTTCTCGGACCCTACAATGGCTGAGTAGTATTCCATTGTGTATATAGATCTTCTTGATGTACTCATCTGTTTTGGGACATTTGGGTTGTTTCCATATCTAAGCTACTGTAAATAGTGCTGCAATCAACAGAGGAGTGAGGGTTTCCTTTCAAATAAATGTTTTTGTATTATTCTTTGGTTAGGTTTCTAGGAGTGGAATCACTGGGTTGTATGGCAGATCCATTTTTAGTCTTTTGAGGAATCTCCACACTTCCTTCCATTTATATTCGTACCATCAGCCTTGCCAGCATTTGTTGTCTCTGTTTTTGTGTTTTTGATTTGGGTCATTCTCACAGGTGTGAGGTGGTATCTCATTGTAGTTTTGATTTGCATTTCCATGATGATAAGTGATGATGAACATTTTTCACGTGTCTGTTGGCCATTTACAATATCTTCCTTGGAGAAAGGAATAAGAACAATAATAATAATAATAACAACAACAATAAAGACACAAAAACGAAAAATGAAAAGACAAGGACAAATTGGGGACACTTGATGGGGAGGGAAGGGGGAGGGTTGAGGGCAGACGGGAGCACGGGGGACTGAGGTGATGGTGCACTGGTGTTACGGTGATGGGAAATACATGGGGATACAATTGATGTCAAATATATGTAAATTAAAAAAAGAAAAAAAAACCAATATCTTCCTTGGAGAAGCGCCTATGTAGTTCTTCTGCTCATCCTCTGATTGGATTGTCTTTTTGTTGAGTTATATGAGCTCTTTGTAGATCTTCAGTATCAGACCCTTGTCATATGCATGGTGTGCAAATATTTTCTCCCATTCAATAGGGTGTCTCTTTGTTTTGATTGCTGTCTCTTTTACTCTACAAAAGCCTTTTCATTTGATATAGCCCCATTTGTTTATTTTCTCCTTTGTTTTCCTTGCTGCTGGTGCTTACCTATTGTGGGTCAGACAGAGGCACAGTTAGCTGGATCTTCTGCTTCAGATTCAGACAGCTGCAACTGGGGTGTTGGCTGGCGGTAGGGTCTCATCTGAGGCTTGATAAGGTAAGAGTCTAATGACAGGTTCCTATGGCAGCTGGCAGCACCTGGTTCTTAGGAGGGTGGGAATTGGGGTTTTCCGCTTCTAGCTGGCAGCCAGCTGGTGCCCCTCTTAGTTTCTTGCCTATAAGCCTTCTCAACTTGGCAGATCCCATCTTCAAAATAAGCAAGGGAGAGAGTCTCACAGGAAGGCTGGTTTATAGTCTCATGGGATATAATCATGGAAGTGACTTGCCATATCCTGTTGAATAGAGGTGTCATCCACCCACATTACAGGGAGTGGATTCCACAAGGGTGGGAGCACCAGGTGGCGGGAATAGCTGGGAGCACCTCAGAGTCTGTTCACCACAGTGCTGCCTTTTATGTTCCTCTTTATCAGAAAAGGAAACGGAACACAGGGAGGTATAATGGTCTGCCTCAGACCTCAGTAAGGAATAGAGCCAGAATTCTGGTCAGTTTGATTCAAAACCCCATAATCTTTTGTTTTTTTGAGTTTAATATGGTATAAATTTTATTTCTTTTTTTTTATTAGTTATATTTGACATCATTTGTAGTCCCCAGGGAGTACCCACCACCATTTCACCCGTGCACCATCACCTCAGTCCCTTGTGCA
>JAGFMF010011800.1:1958229-1996595 GCA_019455555.1 Galemys pyrenaicus | reverse complement strand
GTTTTGTATGTTTGTCTTAATGCGGCGGATGGCAGAACCCATTCAGAGAGGGCAGGCTTGGGGGTTCTGGGTGCTCCTCTCCCTGCCCTGTAACATTCCCACCAGAAGGAAGTTCAAAATCTTCCGCTCCAAAGTATCCCACCTATAAGAACCCCACAGCCTGTAACCTGGGTGCAACTTCCCTGACCCCCACTCTGCGGATCGGAGAACCTCGCCCGGGAGCACAATAAAAGTTCCTGCTGGTCAGAAACATGGCCTGGCTCTTTCTTTCTTCTCCCTCTTTCCCTCTCTCTCTCTTGCTCTCTCATCCAACCACACCAAAACCTTTCAACTACCTCATATGCAGCAAAAGAACTGCCATGTGTAACCTACAAGGTAGCAGATAATAATTGCTCACTACAGAACCTCCCTGGTGGCACAAGGGGCTGTGGGGCTTCTGCAGCCACTGAAGCACAGGTTTGATCCCCGACCAGGGTGGTGGTGGGGAACCCACATAGTGCAACAGACCTCCCCTGCCTTGCCCTCTGCTCCCCTCAGCAGCTTACTTCGGTTGATCTGCCTGTTCTGCTCTCAGCTCTGGCTCTGGTGAGTCCTCGCACCCTCTGTGGCTCTGCCCGGTGCTCAGCTCTTATATACATAAATAAAAAAATCTTTAAGAAAAAAAGTAATTGCTCACTAGAGGTCAGAAAGATGGCACTTTGGGAAGGAAAACATGTAATTAATTGGGACAGATTGATAGCACTCAGTCAGCCAGACACAAGACTATTGAGACCGCAGGATTCCAAATGCCTGAAATTGGAAGACAGGTAAAAAAAATTCTAAACAGGCAAAAACTGTAAGGTTTAAGGATGTGATCTTAGGCAGCCACGCTATAAAAAAGCAAGGAGGTTCTCTGAAGTGAGGGTGAGGTTTTCTCTGAAAGGGTCTGGCGGGGAGGTAGGGGGCCAGGAGAGCTGTGCAGCGGCCACCTGGGCGGGAACCAAAGGGGATCTGCTTTGGGCTGATTCATCTCCCTGCACAGGTATCATCTCCCTGACCACATGTGTACGGGCCTTGCTCGGCATTGATTCTATGTTCACGATAAACAAACGAAAGTATAAATAAATGAATAAAATAATAGAAGTATAAGGAGGCCATAGAAAAGAAGAGACAACCAGCAGGAGGTTATGGTAAGCTTGCAGCCCGTGTCCTGTGAAGCTCGCTGCACGGGGGGGGGGGGGGGGGGGGGGGGGGGGGGGGGAGGGCGCACAGCAGCTACAATACCTGCTCACCTCAGGCCCTCACTGCTCACGGGGTTCTCTGAAAGACTGGAAACAGACTGTGAAAAGAACACAAAGGCAGTTCTTCTGTCAAGCATAAAAGGAGGACTTCGGGCTGGGAAGTGGCGCCAGCATCACTGCAAATTTTGTTTCAGCTCTTCTTGGAAACCATACAAACAGAAAAGTTTTCAAAAGTTACAGAATTTGTTTATAGTGAGGCCAGGAGATGGGAGAAGACTTGCTAATTCCATTTACATTTAAGAGCTGCCAAGAACAGCTAAGGCCAGTAAAGCTCCAGGGGAGATGTAGGTGGGAAGCAGCAGACCCCCAAGGCCTCAGGAGGAGAGGGCTGGCATCCCGGGGATCCCTGGAGAATGGCTCCCTTGGGTGGGGACTGTCCCACCCCATCAAGGATAGTTGCAGGAGAGGTCAGATCCACCAGGAATTGGGTCGGTTGCAGAAACTGGTAAGGGAACTGGGGAGTGTAGGGCTGGTTAAGGACCACCCTGAGCCTGGTGCTAAGGACCCACTCCCCCAGGGCCACACTCAAAGTGGAGTTTCAAAGGAAACTCCACTAACTCCACTAACAGAGGAGGAGGGGCCTGGAGTTGCCCAGGCAGAAAAGCTATGCTGTCCCTCCCCCTCACCTCCAATCTCTTGCAAAAAATGGATTCCAAGCAGTACAACAACAACAAAAAAAATTTAAAGGAAATGAACAGTGCTCTCCAAAAAACACTCAAAGCAAATATGTGGGAAAGAGCATCAAGACAACTTTTCTATAAAGAAAAAAAGTTTTCAGCGAAATCTGCCATAGAGCAAAAATTATGGCTGAGCAATCTGTCACTAATGTGAAAGAAAAAGTGAATAAGTCTCAAAAATTAAAGCCAAGAGAGATAAACAGGGAAGAGAGAAAACAGCCAACAGATGGGTGGCAGAATGCAGGAAAGAAAGCAAGAAAAAAAAGGCCGGAAATTGTTAAAAAAAAAAAAACACACAGACTTACAGGGAAAAATTACTAAAAAATACATAAGAAAGGGCACCAAGGAGACCTGAAAAGAGTGAGGCCACAGTAGAAAGTAAAGAAGCTGGAAGTGGGAAGAACAAGCAAGAGAGAAGTAGAGAAATGAAAGAGGGAGCAGAGCACAGTGCCTGCAGGCTCACTTGAGGTCGCAGAGAAGAAGCCCCAAAGAAAGCAAGAGAAGACATCTTTTAACATACAATTACAGAAAATCCAGAGCACACTGAGCCACCCTTTTGGTGAAGCTGCCATCTTTAAAGACGCAGAACAAAGTCCTTTTGAGATCCTTTATGGGTGCAGAAAGAGTCCTTGTCCCTGGGGAAGGCAACAGATGAACTCACTTTTAAGGGAAATAAATAAAATCAGGATGACGTTTGTGTTCCACCAGGAACGTTCAGTACCGAGGACAGCGAAGAAACTGACTGACAGTCCATTCTAGAAGGGAATCAAGGATTTTCTATTCAGCCAGACCTTAATTGCAGTAAAAAGGGAAATCGCTTCATTTATTTTCACATCATGTTTAGAAAGTTGGATTAAGCAGAGTATACCTCATCAATGCTGAAGAGGTTGTGTTTGTAGGTATGCTTTCATGGGCACGTGTACTTTAGGGGTTCCCAAGGTACTATGGTCGATGTTTCTGTGGAGGCAGGTATGATTTGTGTAGTAATATAACAGCTCATGAATCCAGCTGTAAGAACTAGACCTTTCTAGGAGCTTATGGACCCCTCCAGCCAACATCACTGCCTTCCATAGGAGAGATAAGCGTGACCCTAAATTGTATGTGACTCTTCTAACATCTAGTTTTATTTGTTAAGTTTGCATAAAAGGTATTTTGAGATTATGATTTTTCTGAGGCTTTTGTGAGTTATAAGTGGTCCAGTTATTTAGTTCCCATTGTACTAATCAGAAGCCACAGCAGCTATTTGATCAGAGAAATCTGATCTAACACACCGGTACCAGCTGGAAAGTACAGTTGTTTTCCATGGAAACAGTAAAAGTCTGTTATCATGGAGGTAGAAAGTGAAGGAAGAAGCAGCTGTCCCCTATAGCTTATAGCATAAAGGACACTTAGGGACAGACTTAGAAGAGGGGCCAGCCATTGGGGGCCGGGGAAGGAAACACTGACACCTCTGAGAAGAAGATCTCATCACCGCTCTGGTGAGGCTGGGGTTTGTGGGCCCAGTGGGAGGACTCCTGGGGCTGTGGGCCAGGAGTGTGAGGAGGGGTCGCTCTCTAGTGAGAGGGTATGACCCAACTGGTCAGCAAGTGATGGAAAATGACCAGCTGGGTTCAGCTGCCACTATAGGAATGCTCTGTCTGTCACTGCTGTGAAGAACAGCGGCTGGCGGGGCTGGTGGGGCTGGCAGGTTAGGACCAGGAAGGCTGCAAGGCCCTCTTCCTCCTCTGCCCTGCTGCCTCCTCTGGCAGCCTCCTCTGCTGACAGAGATTTCAGAGGGTGGAGTTGGCAAAGCACCGGAGGGACTGGCAATCTCTCAGGGTCAGTATCGCAAAGCAGCTCATACAAGGGACAACACTTTAATAGCTGGTACAAGCACTAATAAAAAATCCTGCAAAGACACTAAGATTTCTGAGGTATTATAAGAAAAACAGCATATGAATAGATGAAATATGGTATATTGCTGATGGGTACATATTGGTTGGATTTAGCTATAGATCATTTTGATTGCTGCATAATATTTCATCATGGGAATATACCTCAATTGGTCTATTCTTTTGTTGATAAGTTTTTGGATTTTTTCCAGCTTTTTCTATTATAACAAATGCTATTATGAATATTCTTATGCACATTTTCTGATGTATTTGGCAAGATTTGCTCTTGGAGATAAATTGTTGGTGTGGAATGGCTGGCTCCTAGAATTTGTTAAGTATTCAACTGAAATGATATGTTATTAAACTCTTTTCTGCAGCAGTTGTACCAATTTTATTGCAACCTGGGACTGACAGATTCTGTTGTTAGACATTCTCTGTAGGACTTGGTTTTGAACACATAAGAAGTCAGGGAATATTATTGGTTCATGGAACCCAATATAAAATCACACATTGCACTGGGGCTACAAGAGGACATACTCTAGCCTATGATTGGATGATGGGGAGATTTTGGCAAAGGACAGGCGGTGAGAACTCCAGTCCCTGCCTCTGATTATTGACATGGCATCTCCCCTGGGATGGTTAACAGACATTTCAGTCTTAGCATGTTTAGACTGAGCTCCAGTTAGCCCCCCTGTTCTCCAGCTGTCTCCCTTTTCTATTCATGCAAACTTGACCCTTGTAATGGCTAGGGTGAATCTTCTCTTTCCTCCCATTCCTCATCCAAATTACCAGCAAAACCTTCTGGATTGTCAACCCAGGACGGAGCCACTCCTGCCGCACACATCACTTGGGTGTCCCCCAAATGCTCCACTTGCTCAGAAACAGCGTACTCAGTCAGCCAAGCCCCACGGCCAACTCTACACCTTCTCACCCCAACGAGGTTGATGTGTGGCCCCAGCCAAGCAGATATTTTCTATTTTTCTCTCCTTTGTTCTTGCTTTATCCTATGAAAGCTTCCTGCCTTCTGCCCCATTTTGCTTCAAAGGCGACCACTGCTTCCTCAAGGGTTAAACAGTGTGTTTGCATCACCTACACCGCCCTCTTTTAATTATTTTTCAACAGGCTTTACTGCCCAAACAGTCGAGTTTCTGATCAATTCCCTGAACCCCACATGCCAGCACATGATCCAGGGCATGTCATCTCCCACTTGGGTCACAGTGAGACCCCTGATTCTGTCTTTGTCTCTTTCCAGTCCTCTCTCTTGAGCAAAGATCCTTTCAAAATGCAAGCTACTTCATGCTACATCTCTGCACACAATCCTGATTCATCTCCTATACTTTCCACTGTACCTCAGTCACCCGACCTCCTGGTGTTTCTCAGGCAGGTCAGTCCTGCTCCTGCTGAGGCCTTCACACCAGGTCTGCACTCCACTGAAGCCCTCTTTTCTCAGCTGTTTGCACAGTAAAATCCCTTCTCAAGTCTTATTTAAAGTCATGTTCTGGGGCCTCCTTGGTAGTGCAGGGGCTAAGTCTCAGCACTATCAAGCTATCACCAGCCCCGATAGCATGAGTTCGATCCCTGGCCAGGAAGGGGACCCACACAGCACAGCAGACCTCTCCTGTCTCACCCGCTGCTCCCCGCAGCAGTGGATTTCAGTAGATCCACCTGTTCTGTTCCCCACTCTGTCTCTGGCTGATCCTCTCATCCCCCGCACCCCCAATTCATATGCATAAATAAATCTTTTTAAAAAATAAAGTCATGTTCTGATTAGCTTCCCTGCCTACCCTGATTAAAACTGAAAACCACCCCCCAACGACATTCCCCATGCACCCTGCTATGTTTTAACGTTCTCTAAAGCATTTACTGCCATTTAATATACAAATATTACCATCGATGACAGAAACCCAGTGGTTTATGTACCACTGGGAAGTTAAAATTGCTGCCAATAAGATGGACACATAGGTCTATTACTTCAAAATTATTTCACGCTCACTGAAAGCTATTCTAGACTTCTCCAGACACTATTTTTAAAACTCCATCGCTATTGCGAGAACTTCACTGGAAAATACCATCAAAATAAATTGTTTGGGATACTCTGAAAACTGTGCCATATTCAGAATGTCCTGGATCCCGTGACGGAGACTCATGAGCCAGCGATCTCCACGCACACACACTCAGCCCCCGGGAGCTTTAGCGATGGGCTTTCCTCGAGAGTGGACTGCTGGTGGCCCCAGGATCTTGTCCCAACTGCTGCTTTCCCCCTACAAGTTGTGATGCCGGAAACAGCATAGTCTCTTACCCATGCCTGTTTCAACTTTTTTACATGTCTCTGCTCCAGGTGCCTCCACCAGATTTCCGTCTCCTTCCTTGCTCCTCCAGTCTCCTTTCCAGCTTCTTCTCCTCCCTGCTCAGCTCCACCCCTCCTCAGTTGGGGCAGGGGAACCTCCCCCTTCCCTTGGGACCACTCTATTAACAATTCTATGTTCATGGAGAAAGCCACAGGTACGTAAGAAATCACCAAGTCAAGGAAACCGAGCGCAGATAAATGTCTGCAGTGATGATTATCCAAATGCCTAAGTCCCCTCCACGGAGACCAGTTCCTTCTGCAAATGGTATACAGGTCCCAGCCAAGTGCCTAAGAAAGTTTCACTCTGAACTTGTAATGCAAAAACGCCCATTTTCTAGTGCAATCTCGCAAAATGACGATGCCTTCATTTTCATTTTTTTTAAACTAAATTAATATTTTAAAAGCTTTCTCTTTGCCAGTAATATTATTGCTTTTAACTCAATTTGCAGACTCTCCCTGAAATCTGGAAACATCCACATTCTGTTGTTGATTTCTGTTGGTTTTCAATGGGCAGGGTTTTTTTTTATTCTAAAGGAATAAAAGTGGCTTATTAGTCTTTCAGACCTCACCCTCAACACGCTTGTCATCTCGAGGAGTTAAATTAGGAAAAATAAAAAAGAACCTCATGGCAATACTAACATGCTCATTATGTGCAAAACTCCTTTAAGACTTTTACCATCCAGTTTCTTTCATCTTCAAAAGGAGTGAGCTGCATAAGGAATGGGTGTTGAAGTCAATTACTTCGATGCCCTTCAGGGAAATAGGAAGGATCTCTTTCTTGGCTGTGTATAGCCACCGAGAGCAGTAAACAGGATGAATGGCTCAGAAATCAGCAAGTACCAACCACGGGAGGCAAATGCCCAGCCCACTGCGGGCTAGCAAGTGGACAGAGGAGCGAGCTGAGGCTCCCAGGAATCTCGAGACAAAGACGGTGCCCTACACTGAGCTCCCTGCCTCAGCACCCCCTGCCAGCCCTGCACGGTGCACATGTGGCTAGCATGCCTGGTTTTAGAGATAAAGACATGCAAAACTTTGAGAACAATGAAGTTATTTGTCTTTGTTTCAAGGATTTTGCTGTTGCGCAGGCTGTCCTAAAGATGTGCTTGGAATGTTCACCATAACAGCTTTGTTTCCACACTTGCTTTTCTCTCAATCTTTAACTTGTTTTACATCTAAATGGAAAATATTCCGAATATATAAGAAGACACTCTCCACTTCCATAAATCTAAGTGGGCGTCTCATGGGTTTGAGACAGAAAGCTAGTCTGTGGTTAATATAAACTAAGTTTTCAAATAGTGGAGTAAGTTTCAGTAAAAGGTATCCAGAGATAGATTAGGAACATGCAGGGAGTTAGCTAACCATGTCGAGCTAATGGACTTCATAGGGGCACAGAGAGACATAAAGGTATTTCTTTTTCTAGACAGGAGAGAACATGTCAAGGATCCTCTGAAGTTTTAAGGAGGAAAATGAAGCTTGTGACAGTAAAAATATTAAGATCCTGGGCAGAAGGCCATCCCCTGTGCTGGGTTAATGGAATTCAAAGGCGAAGCCTGGAGATTCAGATGAAAAGTTGATGGTTCCTGCCCCACCCAGCTGAGGTACACACGGGAGAAAGGGCCAACCCTGACATAGTGATGCACACATCTGTCTTAGTCAATAACCTTTACGCCATTTTCCTTACTAAATAAATCTCTAGGGCAGCAATCTTTGCTCATTTCTGCACATTTCAAAAGAGGGCTAAGCAAAAGCACATTCATTTCAGCATCTTCCCTGAGGATGTTATGCATTTCTGCTTAGTGAGCAATTATTTTAAAATACAATGCCTAAATTTTGCTGGAAGAATGTCATGGAGTTCAGTACTTTCCCTTAGGATCTGGTGTACAATCTCATGAAAACAAGCAGAGGTGAGACAGATCCATTATAAGGCGTTTCACTTTGTAGCATTTCCCCATTTATTCAGTTATTCAGGTAAACCAGGGTCACATGGAGTCTAATTGGAAGCAAAAGCCATTATTCTAATTCAGTGGTTCTCTGCTGGGCAGAACTAGATGTGTGGTGTCGCCAAATAACTCAGAGAGTGACAAATCCATGAAAGACCTCGGGAGTCAAAAGCCTGGTTATTATTTTATATGAACAATGATCTTCCACTTAAACCCCACAGCCTATTTTAGAGCCAGACATTTCAGAAAATTAGATTTCGAGTTAAATATAAACATAAGATATTGAAAATAGAACCCAAGGGTAAAAGGCACGTTCATGCCGAACACACCTGGAAGACTCAGAAGAAGGAGTTCTGGCAATACAAGCCCTCCGTGCACGCTCACCTGACCTTTGGAGGAGCTGAGCCCGCCTTTGAAGTGCTGGCAATGACCAAGCTCAGTCACCTGGGCTGGTGGAGTTGATGACTGAGGAAGGGATACACAAATACTACTGTAAATGAGCACATGAATGGGGATTAACGCCAGAGAGTGCCTGGCGTTTAAAAAAGAACTGCCCCTTGTTCCAAATAGGGTTTTACGGCCACATCAGTATAACCTATACTGACCATCCTCGTCTGTAGAGTTTCGTATGTTAAAATTTAGGTGACTTATTTTTTTTTAAAAATGGTGGTGGGGGGTTGATAAAATGGTCCCTGGGATTAGATACTTAACATACAAACCTGACCGAGCTCAGGTCACAGTTATTCCTCAGTACAATAGTTACACCATTCTAGAAAATTCAGTTGCCACATTCCCTTCCTAGACAACCTCACACAGAACCTAAAGAAGAGGGGGAATCTTAGGGATATTCTATTTTCTCTTGGTGACTGAGCCAGCTTTTTCTCTCTTTGACTTTGGTGTGGGCAACATCTATCCCATTATTAACAGCCCAGGTTTTCATGTCTTTATTTCCGTTTCAAAGTGTAGGAGAGGTTACGTGACCCTAATTACGAAGACAAATTCTCCATTCTATAGTTCTCGAGTAGAATAAAAAGCAACATCCCTATCCAGTCATCAAAACAAAGTCAGGCTGCTCCCCATCACGTATCATTTGTTTTCTGTTCAATTTCGAATGGTCTTTGTCACACTTGATTTTCAAAAGGAAATAACCTGACCTGTTACAGACGCCTCCATATTTCTCACAGGTTTCTGCCTTTCCACAAATTACAGAAGAAAATGTTAAAACTTTCAGAATTTCACTGCATGTTTCAGATAATGTCAACTGTTAAAATGTCAACTGCTAATGTTTATGTGCCAGCAGGCACAGGGCAGGTTCACTATGGATTTGGGCACATGGATAGAGTGTCCTGGAGCCATAAGTGGAATGCTGAGGGAAAGCTCTCTTAGGGAAATAGGCACATAGAATGAAGCAGATACGCAGGCACACACGAAGGGGGGCTGGCATGCAAGGAGGCAGGCACAGGCTGGCTAGGGAGGATGGGAGGCAGGCTGGCAACGGAGCTTCCCAGACCCCTACGAATCTTTGCACTCTTTCTCTGTGGGCTCTCCGGTGTTCTCTCGTGATCTCGCCTGTTCTGTAGTCACGCATCCTCTCATAGCCATTCTCTGTCTCTGAGTAAAGCTGCCCTTATAGCCCTGCACTCCAGGCTCAGGTGTGCACACTTACACATGTACTCACATTCATGCTCCAGGTGTCCACAATCAGGCACATGTGCCCTGTGCCCATGGTCCCAAGGGCCACCTGCGTTAGCATCATCAAGCTACAGGTGATAGCCAAGGAGACTAGTGGCTCAAAAAGCCTGATTAAATCATTTACCCTACAGCAGTGAACAGGGATCTGTAAAGCAGGTCATTTCTCAAGGGAAATAAACAGCAGTAACTTGGGCAGAAGCACTGCGGGGGCATTCGGACGTTCGTCAACCACAGATTGACGTCCCAGGAAGTGGGTAGCGGGTGACGAGGTGGCTCTAGGAAAAGGACTGTGCGACCTGGCTTCCAAATCCAAGCACACAGAGGTACGGCGACAGAGAAGGAACCTGGAGTTCTCCCCACCACACACAAGCTGCAGGAATTTACGTGAGCACCTTAACTTCTCCGAGCTTCTCTAAGGTGGGAAAATGATGCTGTTTCCCAGTGATGTAAGGAATGAAGCCAAAGAGACAACACAAACACAGAGTTGATTGTACAGTGGGTCTCTGATGGACTCCAGGTGCCTGTCTTAAGCTATCAGGTTGCGGTCTTTTCGATAAGCAGTCTGCCCAACCGGAAGAGGAAGATTTGGCCCTGATGTTTACTGTGAGCTCAGCACACACTACCAACTGCTCCTGAGAACCATGAAAAGGAGAAAATGCCCCTGTCTATGTCATCTCAAGTTGCGTTCATGATGGAAAGTAACGACTCAGTTGAAACTACCCTCTTGCTGGAGCACAGTGCTCGTTCACTTCCTGTATCAATGAAGATTCTTGATGGCAAGCAAAAGAGTCAACTCTGGTTTCTAATGCAGGTAGGAGAGGGACGGATGAGAAAGACGTGGGTTTGCTCACTGGACTGAAAGATGGGAACCCAGCCCTGGGGAATGCCAGCAGCAAGAGCACCAGGCAGTAGGAAGCAGCCTTGGAACTGTGCCTATGCCAGTGCCGGGCAGCACACTCCCTCACACCCACTCCTGATGCTGTGCCAAAAACAATCCCTAATGGGTCTTGGGTTGTCAGTGACTTTGTTTAACATTCAGATTCAGATTCCAGTTGTCAAAGTGGCAAATGTCCACTCTATTCCCTTGGTGACTTTCATGGCAACAATGAGCCTGTTTTAAAACACCAGTTTTAAGGAGATTCCTTGGACAAAGAGACGATTTCAGTCCTAGGTGACTGGAAAGGACAATCACCTACTGAACCAAAGAGTTGCATGAGACTTCCCTGGCCAGAACACTCACTGCTAGTCCCAGACAGCCTCTCAGTGCAGACAGGCTGGACCTGGAAGATGCCCATCTTACCCGGGCTCTCTCCACTCTGGCTAAGCAGCTGGGTACCTGGATGTTGACTCCCCGAACAGAGAAAGCACTTCATGGCAGGCACAATGTCACTCAGCCAATTTTTTAAAAGCCCCACAAGTTAGACTTTCACTAGCACTTTCACTGCTTTCAGGGCGCCTTTCATAAATATTAGTTGAATAAGTGAATGATGATGAATCCTGACACTAATTTTAGACATAAACACTATGGCCGGATGGTAAGATCTGCAAGGGCAGCTTTGACTGCTGAACAAAGCACACATGCTGACCAGCAATAACAAGGACTGAGGAGGCAGGAAAAAACACCTGAAGTTACACTTAGGATCTGACATTTGAGTTGGGTTGTTGTAGCGGCAGGATGGGGGCGGCACAGAAGCAAGGTTCGGGATGGTTCTGGGCAGACGGGTCAAAGGAAGGAGTCTCTTGGAGCCCTCAGTGGCTTTTCATACTTTATTTAGTAGAGATGGCCAGGTACATGGCAGGCAGGGGTGCCGGGGGGCTGGGAAGCTGGCAGGCCTCCCAGGCCCCAGCGCATCTCACCCTCTCGGCTGCCTCTCTCTGCTGCTGCTGCTGTTGGTTCTCTCGGTCAGTCCTCGCAGTTCTGTCTGTCGATCCTCACAGTTCTGGCGTCCTCATGACGCCGCCCATTTATGCCCGTGTCCAACACAGGTGCGCCCACTTGCGCATACCCACCCTGGAGTGCTCGCAGCACCTGAGGTGTCCATCATCAATGGTGGGAGGGTGGAAATACCTGATCAACCTTTACCCTACAGCTGTGAAAAAAAAAAAAAAAAAAAAGGAGCCCCAGGACGCTCTCACCCCTGGCTCCCCAGCTGGAGGTGTGGCTTTTGGCAGGCGAGAATTCTACCACTGAACCACCAATGCGAGGTGTGGCTTTTGGGGCTGGGCCAGTGGTCACTGTCTCCTGTGGGACCCCCCACTGCAATCCCACAGAACGTCCACACCCCCCCAATCCCTCTGCATGTCCACACCCTGGACTCCAGCGCAGCCCTGAGCTGTGACAGCCAAGAATGTCTCCAAACATCACCAGATGCTCCCTGGTTGAAGCACTACTGTGAGAGAACTTTCTTTATTCTTTGTATCCAAAATGTCACAGTATGTGGGCCTCCCTGGTGGCACAGTGGGTTGAGTAGCACACTATGAAGTGTGAGTTCGATACCTGCTGCCGGCCGTGGGGGGACCCACATGGCATGGCAGACCTCTCCTGCTGTGCCTGCTGCTCCCCTCAGCAGTGCACCTCCATTGATCTGCCTGTTCTGCTCCCTGCTCTGTCTGTGGTGAATCCTCTCACCCCCCACCCCACACCTCTGGCCTGTACCCCAGTGCTTGTGTGCATAAATAAATCTTTAAAAAAATAACAAAAAAACCCAAAATGTCACAGTATGTGTGGCCACAGTGGAAGGGGTGTTGTCGAGGGAAGAGTGGGCTTCACTCTCTCCCAAAACCCCCTATTCCATGCCCCAGTCTCTCAGAGGCCTCCTTGCAACTCCCAGCCTGCCATGAACAAGGCTTGTAAGAAAGGGCTGCTGGGAAGGAGGAAGGGCCAGGGGACACATACCAGTATGAAATGAAGAGGAAGAGCAGACGCAGGGGCGGGGGCAGTCCCAGGCCTAGGCCCCTGGCTATGGCAGGCAGGCTCTTTTGGGATGACCGTGGCCACCATCCTGACCCCGAGTCGACTGTCCAGACTAGAAGGAGCCAATGGACTTCAGGTCTCTCCTTCCCGCTCAGTCTCCTGAGCCCTGACCCACCATGACTGGAGGTTCCCTGACCTCGTTCTCCCAGCAGCTTTGCAGTTCTGGGTCCTTCCTGCTTGGCAGGACACCTTCCCATGAGGGGCTGGGCAGTTGGGGTCTCATCAGGATCTCCCCCATTCCTTGCCCCGTGCTCTTCAGTCCCTTGGAGGCTCTCACCAACTAAGGGTCTCTGAGCACCGGGATGACTGATTGCCTTTGTGCACATTCATGACCAGACTCTTAGAATGGGCAAAATGTGTTTTCCCTTAATAGGCATGGTCCCTGGGTACTCCTCAGCTTCACTGGGCATTGTTTTGGCTCCTTCCTGGGGATCGGCTTCCCGTTCATCTTGAGTCAGGGTATCTCAGCACCGTTTCCGTCTGAAGGAGCAGCCCATGAGTCTTGCTTTCCTCCTGTAAGGCTGGCAGGGCCGGGCAGCCCACACCAGCACTAAAGACAGGGCGGCTTAGGGCATTTTACCATTTTACATCCATGAAGTAGGATCTGGGGTTCAACCTCAGGCGCTTCTGGTGTTTCTTCCTCTTCTCGTCCGGAGAGACAGGAAGAAGATGTTTTGCAAGAGGCACGTTTTCACGGGAAGGTCATCTCCGCTAGTGTAAGAGAACTTGAGTTCAATAAAACAGGACTGAAGTTCGTGAACTGACACTGAGTGACATGTGCATACGATTCCCTTAATCTCCAGTGAAACCAAGGTGTCCGATTCACACTTCAGACATAGACGAGCGAGACAGGTCGCACTCTCCAGCTGACACCGACCAATGATGAACTGCACTAAACGCACTTCACAAAAGTCTCCATTGCATTTATTTTCAAGTAATTCAGAGGGGAAATAGCCTGCAAGTTTCAGTGATGTAAGAGGAAAGATACAAGAGAAAAACTCAGGAAAACTCAGTCCAAGTAAAATTTCTTTCTTTCTCAGACCCTGCTGAGTGGAGTCCTTCCCCCCCAGCTCACCCAGCTCCACGCTCGGCTTTGACTTAGCTCCGTGACTGCTTTGTGACAAACTAAGGAAGTCTTTAAAAGCATGACTATCACCACGTCCCACAGCAGATCCCGACAGGGAGGGGAAAGCAGTCACTTCCCACGCGAGAACACAGATGACGGATGCCACAATCAGCACCCCGGAAGCAGCCACCACCAGCCCACAAAATGACCCATTTTCTTTCTGTTATTTTCTCGAGTTGCATGAGCCGCGTAAATTGCTGATTCCAAAAAGAAGGAAACTGAAAAGTGTAATTTCCCTGCAGAGCTAACCTTGTGGATGAAAAGAGGCTGAAGACGCCTGCAGGGAATCCGGACGATTCTATTATAGTGCATCATCTCCTACTGCCTTTGACCTATAAGGAAACTGTGGCTTTCAGGCGTTTTCATTATAAATGGGGTTTGTAATAAAAATTTCTGATTATCCCAGACTCTTAGCACAGTGGCCTACCCAGTGGGGCACCCAGTCATCCTGTCTCCTTCAACAGTCTCCCTGCCTCTCCAGAGACAGCCCATGACTGCGTTCAGGCACTTAGTTCGTTGGTAGAGAGTCTGAAGCACTCGAATATCTTTAAGTCAAAATTTGATACTCAGTCCAGAGAAACACAAGATGGATTTCCCCAGCATATCAAATGTTTGAGATGCATTATTGCCTCCTCTTACATTTTTTTAATCTCAAGATAAATATTGTCTTGAGTGCAATATCTTTGAGGATCTTCTTAAATATTTTTGTTTGATTTGCAGTAATTAAATCATATATGTTAGGAGATTATAGATATAGGTTACTGGACTAGGCCCCACATTTTCTCATTTTATTTATCTCATGTCTCTGCCTTTCTTTCTTGGTTCCTCCAGTAGGGTCTCCAATTGGCCAATAGGGCCAACATTTCCTCCTTTGCAGAACCATTGTGTACCATTTCTAGCCTGAAAGGTTCTATCCTTCCCATATTATAATCCATATTATATCAGAAAATTAGGCATAAATATATAATATCCATATCTGTGTATCTATACAATCAAATGGGACTAAAAGGTACTTGAGGAGAAAGACCACTTCTTTCTATGTTTCTATTATGTGTCTTGCATCTTGTTGGTCAGCACTTACCACATAAGTCTTAACAGGCAATTCATACAGTCTGCACATTATAGGACATTTATAAATAAGTACAAATATTATACAATCATCATACCTTTTCTTTTTCTTTGGTAAAGCAATGAACAACTAGTTGGGTATGTATGTGTATAAGCAGTCAAATAGAGGCACATGTATAAATATATGTGGACAGACAAAGGGACGGACAGATAGGTATGGATGGATGGAGGGATGGATGGGTGGGTGGGTAGTTAGATGGATGGATGGATTGATGGAGATGGATGGGTGGGTGGTGGATTGTAAGTAACTGCTATAACAGTAAGTGTTTTAAAAGTACAGGAGAGGGCCTCCCTGGTGGCGTAGCAGGTTGAGCACTGTACCGTGAAGCATCTGCACGTGGCACAGAAGCACACGAGTTCAATCCACGGCCAGGGAGGTTACCCACATGGCGCAGCAGACCTCTCCTGCCTCGCCCGCTGCTCTCCTCAGCAGTGGATTTTGATTGATCTGCCTGTTCTGCTCCCTGCTCTGTCTCTAGTGAATCCTCTGACCTCCCTTGCCTCTGGCCTGTATCTCAGCTCTTGTATGCATAAGTAAATAAATCTTTTTTAAAAAAATAAATAAAAATTATGAAAGTACAGGAGAAGCAAGGCCTTCCTGAAAGATCCGGATGCAGTCTTGGTGGGTGAGCGGGAATCAGAGCAGATTCAGGGCAGTTACTCCAAGGACTCAGTAAAAGCAGACATGGAGATGCCTAAGACTACTTGGGCAGTAGTTCAGCTGGAGGAGAAGGTTCTTAAAGAGGAAAGTAGAGAGACTGAGAACAGAATGTGAGATACTATGAAAACAAAACTTCAGTGATCAATCTAACGCCAATACAGCAGTGATGGGGACCTTGAAAAATAAGAATAGAAAGTTATTTATCCAATTAAATAATGTCAATTAATCATTCCACATTCGCCAATGATCTTAGATCTTGTTGTGTGAGTGCATATGAGATAGATGGAGAATGCATTTTAATCCATGAACACAATTTAAGGTCTTCATTTTACTGTTTGTATCTTAAAAATTTTGTCAAGAGCTTCTGCTCTCATAGTTGATTTTTCATTGGGAAAAAAATCATATGTGACTCCTGAGTTTAGTTTTAGCTGAAGCATTGTGTCTATAGCTTCACGTTTGAACTAAGTAATGAGTTTAAGAGATTAGCTATCACGACAGAGGAACAAGCATTCAGTGTTAGTTGCTCATGTGTAAATTGGTGCAACCAGCTGGGAATCAAATCACATGCCTTGCCCCTAACCTTCGCGTCCAGAAGTCCTGAGGTTCTGGCAAATTCACCTATTTTCCACCTAGAAGTTGGTGACAACGAAAGGTCCCTGTGTCACCAGACAGGGAGGCCGTGTGATCCAGCTAAAAGGAAACAGACCTGGGTGGACACTTTGCCTTGACCACATGTCCTTCTGAGTGACCCCCTTAGCTTTCTGCCCCCATGCCCACTGCCTCCCTGCAGCCAGAGCAAGACATCGCTTAACATAACAACGCTCATCCCATTTCCCTATTCTTCAAAGCCCCCAACTCTCCATTTTCTCCAGGATAAGGAAGACCTGACTGGACTTGGCCCTACATTTGCAAATCATCTCATGTCTCTGCCTTTCTTTCTTGTTTCCTCCAACAGGGCTGTATCCCCTCCTTTGCAGAGCCATCATGTACCATTTACTATCCTAGAAGCTTCTATCCTTTCTTGCCTCTGTCCTTTTCTTCAGGGCACAGTTGAGTGTTGCTATAATTTTACCAAGTTGTGGAGTGATCGATCAGTGACATGTCCCCATGTGGACTAAAGGATCTACAAGGACAAAGGCAGTAGCTTTTCCTTTGTTGCTGTTAACAAACAAGAAACTACTCTATTCCTCTTGCCTCTGTCAACACTGAGCACGTAGCCAGCACACAAAACACATGTGAACCCATTCATGGACAGGACAGCTGTGTGACCCTTAAACTGGAGGTGACAGTTGCAACTGCACAGGGCGGCTCATCTGCCACGTGGATTTTATATCTTTTGCAAGGAAAAAACAAGACAATATATATTTTTTTGGGTTTTTAAAAATTTATATATATTTGCCATCAATTGTAATCCCCATGTATTCCCCATCACCATATCACCAGTGCACCGTCACCTCTGTCCCCCGTGCTCCCGTCTGCCCTCAACCCTCCCCCTCCCCCCCTCCCCACCAAGTATCCCCAATTTGTCCTTGTCTTTTCTTTTTTGGTTTTTGTGTCTTTATTATTGTTATTATTATTGTTCTTATTCCTTTCCTTGATCCTTATTTGGTTCCCTTACATTCCTCCTAGGGGAGGAAACCATTTTGCCTTCTGACTTACTTCGCTGAGCATAATCCCTTCCAGTGCCATCCATGTTCCTATGAATGCGTCTAGACAATATATTAAGAGGAACATGGCAGTTAATAAAGCACACAAACATGAGAATTCCTCTTACTAACTAAAAATAAACTGAAAAAAATACCCATAACATTTGTACACCAAACGTGAGCCAGGAACATTTTATTTTAGATGGAGCTAAGAGAATAAGTGGGTCTCTGTGAGAAGCATCGTGAGATGGGCCATCCCCCACCTCATAGGCATCCAGGAACGACCAGCCTGGAAACAGGAAGGTGGGAGAAGGCAGGCACCCTATTTCCCACATAGACAACACCAGCCATGGCACCTCGCCTGGCTGAGCTGCTCGCACTGGCTCAGACATCCATCTGCTGGGTCATCTGCTCGGCTTCCTGTGTCTAATCCATCACTACCCACACCTCCTGCCCTTGCTAAAGCCTTAGACAATATTGCGTCCCTGAAGAGAGGTGCTCAGGATACACTCCCGACAAAGTGCAGGGATATTCAGTGACTCAAAGAGCAGGAGGACCACACTTTACAGTTCTATATATGTGGGTGTGTATGGGTAAACCTGTGGGTGTGTGCATGTGTGGCTGTGTTCGTGTGTGTGCAGGTGCATTGCATGCATGGAGTTGTGCATGTGTGGGCATGTGCACCTGCATGTGTATGCATGCGTGTAAGTGTGCATGCATGTAGGGGTGTGCATGTGTGGGTATGTACACCTGCATGTGTGTGTGCATGTGTGTATGCACATGTGTGACCGCAGAGATGCCCAATGGAGGCTCTGTGAAATCACTTGTGATTTCAATAGTAAGTTAGCTAAGTCTGTCAAATCAGGACCCAGAGCCACTGTGGCAAATAATTTCACCTGCTTTAAAGAGAAGAGCTTCTTGCAGGGAAAAAAGAAATTCAGTGACTATATTTAAAGAGAAGAAAGCACAAGGAACTTAAAATTGAGATATGAAAGCAAAAAGTGTCTAGGGTTTTGCTGACCAGATCTAAGCCTGGTGTCAGACCAACATACATAACATAGGTAGGTTACACTGTTCACACTCCAGGCTCATCAGCACCGCCCTCCAGAACACACTACACTACACTCACTCCAGCTTTATCTTCTAGGCAGGTTTCCCACCTATGCCTGCCCGTCAGTCTCCTTCCTCAAACTGCCCTGCAGGTGCTGTTCTGCCCCAGAAAACAGCGCCCTCTATAACCCCAGCAGTGTACTACATTTAAAAAATCAAGACTTGTCTTTGAAAAAGTACATTCTATCCATAAATGCTGTGAAAAATTCGGGGAGGATTATCCTTATGATGGAGGGAGGCCAAGAGGAGAAAACTGGGGATGGAAGCATCAAAATGCCAGAAACTGGAGATGGAGGTAGAGATAATGAAAGGAATTGTTAAACCAGTTACAGAAATGAAAACCCTCTGGCCCAATTGCTATAAGAGCGTCAGAGGCTGCAGGATGGATCCGCAGGCGCAGACCAGAGGTGGGTGTGGAGATGGAGGTCCTTGTAGAGAACCCATGGTCCTTTCAAACCACACCTAGTCACTCCCCAGAAGCAATTTCTGCCCTGGTAAGGTGCTACTCCCCTGCCCGCCTGTGCTGCACAGGTGTCTCCTTCCATAAACCTGTCCCTTTTGGAGGCAGCAATCCCTGCCCACTCTGTCTGTGCAAGTGTCATCTTCTCCTGCCCATATATATATGTGTGTGTGTGTGTGTGTATGTGTGTATAATATAAATTATATAAAGTAAATTTGCCCCTTTGGATATAACCAAAGTCTCTTGTCTTGTGGGGAGACTCACCACGTCCCACTGAAAGGGGAGCTCCGAGTAAAGAAGATGCCTGAGGAAAGTTTCACCGGCCTCTCTTTGAGCAGCACACGGAGCGATGCAGCGGGCAATGGGTGGGCTTCTGAGCGACCTGCGAGGTTCTTGCTCAGTTCTCTCCCTCTGCTCTGCCATCTACCCTGAGCCATCATCTACGAATGACTTAAGCTCAGGCTGATGAGATTGATGATGGACCACTGCTTCCCTGGAAATCGCATCGCGAGGCCTTAGGAAGGCGAGACTTCTGACCGAGAAAACTCCCTGCGCCTCTTCTAGCCTGTGTGAGGCATCCTTGTCCTGAGTGGGCCACACCAGCAGCTTCCCCTCCTTGCCTTAAGTGCAGACCATTTCCGACTTACTGCAGCCATCAAAGGACTTAACAACCCAAACAAAGCAAAACAAAAAACAAACCCATCTGTCTTTTATTTGTGGGACTTTAATAAAAACATGTCCTTGCCAACATCCCAGAGAGTCTGATATTTTCAAATTTTCGGTAGATGTTATTTACCCACTTCATCCTTTCCGACATTCAGATAAACATTAGGTTATTAGAGAAGGAAAATCCCCCTGCAGCAAGTCCTAGGAGCTCGTTCTTAGCGAGGCCACAGTGATTGGGAGGCGGCTCTCATCAGCCTGTCATTTGAAGCTTGAAAATCTTTCCCAATCAAGCATTTTTGTTCTGCTGCTGTTTCTTTGGGTAGAAATGTAAACCACATAATAAGGGGATCTTGCATTTGTTTAGTGAAGTAGATGAATTGAAAAAAGCTTCCCTTTGAGCGATGTCATGTGAACCTAACAGCTTTTTCAAATCAGCTGACTGCCTCGTGGGCTTAGGCAGAAGCAGAGGCCAAAGCACCAAGAGGCTGAGTTTTGACCAAGACCTCAGGGCAAGAGGGGAGGAGAAGGGAGGCGGAGTCGGTCTCTCTGGCCCAGGCCACCCAGGCCCCCCCCGGGGGAAGCTGCCGATCTGCTCTGTCCCCCAGTGCCTGTGACAGGTGACAGAGACAGAGCTGAGTGCCGATGAGCAGCAGGGCCCTGGAAGGACGGGGACTTCACAAGTAGAAAAACACAGAGAGAAGCTGTTGTTGGTAAGAAAAACAGCACAGTTAGGGGTCCGCTTGGGGCTTGTCTCTGCTAATGAAGGAAAGAGGGCTAAGCCAGACAGTGTCCTGCTCGCTCTTCTCGTTAACACTCATGTGTACATTTTGTTGACTTCTTAACGTGTGTGACTACTAATTTGTATTATATTGCTAACAGGCCAGCGACTAGAAACAGAAAGTGACTTTTAAACATAAAATAAGTCACCTTCTCAGGTTGGTTAATATTAAATCAGTTCGAATGTAAGTCTATATTCTTGAAAATAGGAGAGCTTCAAATTGACAAGATGAAGACTCATGTGTGTTTCAGGTTGGAAAATCATTAAAAAAAGAATTTTACTGCAGGGCGGGTAGTCTACTGGGCAAATAGAATGACAGCATGTTTTTGGATTCAAAGTAAACCTTTTCTTTTCATTATTTATAAACACCATTGTTGTCGAGAGTACACATAGTTCTCAAAACAGATCGTAAGAAACAGAGCGCTTTCCACAAAGTGGCACTTAAGATCCCTGGCAGCTGGAGCCCTTCACAGGAGCCGCTTCGCAAGGGCATCCCACCACCTGCAAGGTGGGGATATGAGGTGGTGACGCGTGCAGGAAATGAGAGAAGATACGAGGTGGGGGTGTGGGGGGGCAGGAACAGGCCAGCCCAGCCACCATGTTACAGGGCAGGGTGAGGGACACCTAGGACCCCCAAACCTGCCTGCTCTAAATCGGTTCTGCCATTCACTGCATCAAGACAAAACATACTTCAGTGTGTAAGACCTTTAATGGAAGGGACTTTGAATCCAATCAGTGTGTGACAAAGAGAAGACAGAGAATATAGTTTCCAAATCAAGCACCCCAAGTTACCCATCCCTTCGTGAGTAAATCCAGCCACACTGGGTCGGGCCAAAGAGGGGCCACTGAGGCCCAAAAGCCTGCCATAGTCTAAGGCACCTCCCAGTAGGGACCCAGAGGAAAGGGGCAGAAGGGCCCAGACCAGCCTAGAAGGAAAGGAGTAAACTCAAAACCCAAGTCCAGATAAAGACTGCCGTTGTCAGTCTCTCACCGACATCTCAGACATTTCAAGTGCCTCCTTCTATGTCCCCCAAGTCCAGGCAGGGCTGAGAAGCAAGCGTGGCTTCCTCACATGTCTCTCTGCTTCATGTGCCTCCTCCAGGTCTCCCTGCTCTCTTCTCTTCTTCCTCCTCCCAGTCTTCTCTCAATTCTCCCTGCTCAGCATCACCCTCCCTCAGGTGGGGCAGGAAACCCAGAACCTCCCCTTTCCCTGGGGACCATTGTGACAACCAACCACCCAACCTCCAGAGGTCCTGGAGACTCAGACACATGGTGGACACAGGGAGACTGCAATTCGCCACGCCCACTTTGCTCGAACGCACACACTGCCCACTCATGCTCAGTGTGCCCAGGAGCAGGTGCCTTCTCCCAGGTATGGGGGGACAGACCATGGGTTCTGAACAGCACTCACCCCCTGTCATCTGCAGTTCTGCTCAGCTCTCAGGACCCAAACGGCCTCCAGGGAGATAAGACTGTAGCGGACTGTGTGCAAACTGGTCTCCTCCCTCCTGGGGAGAGCCTGAGGGTCCTGTGCTGGGGTGTCTTCCTAGACTCTACTACCACCAGCCTGGTTTGACAGCGCTCTCAGGGATTCTTTCTCTAGAGGGAAAGGGACGGGCTCTTTTAGGTGGGGGTAATACTAGAGGGAGTACAGGCCGGCTTGTCCCCAATACAGAAAGCTCGTGCTTGCCCTGCACCAAGGCCCAGTTTCAGATGTACCTTAGCACACAGGGGAGAGTGTCTGCATTGTGGATTTAATAAAAGTTGTATAAATGATGTACAGAGAAGCCTCTACTCCATTAATCACCAGCCCCCACTCTCTGTAGCCTGGAGAGATTTCCTGAGAGACGAGATTATAAGATCTGGGCCGATGTCACTGAGCTGAGCTGGGAGCGGGAGAAGCCTGGTCCCGAGGGCCACGTGGCTGTCAACACTCAACTCCCTGCCCAGTCTGTGAATTTCATTTCAGGGGCACTGCCGGGGTGTCACCCTTTATCTGACAGGTAGGCCGATCAGCATTATCTAGTCTCAGCAGGACAGCCTTTCCCTGCCGACCCTTGCCAGCGTGATGAAGAGATCCTGCAGCTCTGCAAGTCCGCGCTTTATTCCCGTCTCGTTTCATCATCGCCACTAAATTGCTCCTTCAGATGAGAACAAGAAAAGTACATGAGAGATCTTGAAAAATGTACACAGTCCTCGACATTGAGGGGTGGTAAAATGGGGGAATGTGCTGACCTCTATGGGGGTCTACTCTGAGCTAGGCACGGTGACCCCCTCCAGATACCAGGATTCCCCATGTCAATACTGGCTCACAAATGCCTACATTCCACACCGTGTGTATGCACTGCAGGATTCGTTACTTCTTAGGCAACTTCTGGTTTCAGCTGGAAGACGCAGAATGCTGGAAAGAGCCTCTGCTCTCACTGGAAAACACGAGAAAGCAGGTCAAACTGCAAAAGAATGACTTTTCTTGAGCCCCTCAGGTAACTGAGATCACAGGGCAAATGGCAGCCTCAGAAATGGGAGCTGCAGGGGGCACGGAACTGGGCGTTTGCCTGCGGGCGGATGCTCCCCAATGCCACGTAAGCCATTCGAAGATGAAGCCAGAAGCGCTAACACTGCTGACTTCTGACTGTGGGCTGGCTGGGGAGCGTGAGGCCCAAGAGGCCAAGGGCCACAGGGGTGTTCCGGGACCCACCAGGCTCAGGGTGACCAGGCGTTCTCTCCCAGTTAGCCTGGGGCTAAAGAGGATCCAGGATGTGGGGCTGTTTTCCCAACCAGGACAAGCTGGTGACCCTGCAACGATAGTCATGGTGGTAGAAAAACTTGAGAGCTTCTAGATGTTGCTGCCCAGGAGACATACAATCCACGGGGGCCGGGGGGAGGGTGGCAAAGAGGGACCCAACTCATCCCAGCTCCAGCCCCCTCCTGCACACCCAGCCAGCAGCATGTGTCCTATACACACGTGCTCTCAAAATTCCAAACACGGAGAAGGAACAGAAGTGCAGTGTGCACTGGGGAAGCAGAAGAGAGCAAGGAAGTGTGACCACAAAGCTTAGCCTCAAAGATCACAGGCTTCAAGAAAAGGGTCAATTAAAACCGACAAAGAAAGAAATGAAAGGTCCCAGGGCACTCAACAAGAGACTCACTGTACAGCTTCCCTACTTATTGATTTGGTTCCAGAGGACAGAGTGGGCCCCTACCGCAGTGAGGCCCAGTATGACAACGGTCCTACAGAAGTGGGACTGCACGTCACAGTCAGGAGGGGCTGAACGTTGCCCTGTATACCCCACTGCACCAGCTGAAGAGGAGAAGCCAGGCAGAGGAGCGGTGGTGGACCCAAGAGCTGAACGCTCTCCGAGTGGACACTAAAGAGCCCGTGGGCATGACCTCTTGGCACAGCCAGATACTCAGCACAACTGGAAGACCCTGACATGCCACCGCGCACAGGTTCCTGGCCACAGGACAGCATTCTCACGCGACCACGCTCCCCCGCCTTCCTCCAGCCAGCCGTCTGCTCCTTGCATTGCTCTAGGTGAGCTGTGCCTGTCCCGGTTCAGGCTGAGCTAAGCAGGTTCCTTCCACTCTTCACTGAGGTTGTTTTGAAAATGACATTTTTGTATCATTTAAAACTTCCTGCACCTTTTAACAAGTTAGAAGATTACTCACACACACAAAAGAATCCTTACACTCTATCTCAAAACACCCTGATAAACTCAGAGGGAAGTGTTTTTTCTGCAGGATTAAAAGCTGCGTCCTCACAGAGCAGCTTCCCGAAACAACACAGCAGTAGGCGGGCGTGCCCAGAGCACCCGCCTCGGCCACCCGTCTCGCCTGAGTTGCTTTTGCTCTCCCGAGGTGTCACTACTCTAAACCTTCTCTCTCCTATACAGGGTTATGCAGCCAGGTTTCAATTAGAAATGCAAATTTTTCAGTCCAGAATTTTATTTTATTTTATTTTTAAACAATTTATTTACTTAGGCATACAAGATCTAGGGTACAGGCCAGAGTCCAGGGAGGCGAGAGGATTCACCAGAGGTAGAGTGGGGAACAGCAGAACAGGCAGATCGACTGAAACACACTGCTGAGGGGAAACGGCAGGCAAGACAGAAGAGGTCTGCTGGGCCATACAGGTCACCTCCCTGGCCGGGGATCGAACTCATGCTGCAGTGGCTGCAGACAGCTTCATAGTGCTGTGACTTGACCCTTGCATCACCAGGGAGGTTTCCTTCTAGACCTGCCTGGCCCCTTCTGCCCCTTTCCTACGGGTCTCCACCAGAAAGTGCCTGAGACTCGTGGCATGCCTTTGGGCCTCAGAGGCCCTGCTTTGGGTCAGTCATGTTTAGCTGGACATTTATCCATAAGGGGGTGGGCAATTTAGGGTGTTAAACAGAAACTTTTAACTGTATTTTTTCTCTTCTCTCTATTGTACACTAATTGTATTAAAGTTATTTTTCTATTGAGGTCTTATGCACTAGAGTATGTTTGTGTTGATGTAGCAGATGGCAGAATCTGTATAGAGCATCAGGTTTGGGGGTCCCAGGGTACCCCTTCTTCTTACTAGCAGTTCCATGGAAAATGTCTTCCATATTTGTCTTTCTTTCCCTCTGACTCATAACTGAATGTCTAGGAGGGAAGCAGACCCCCATTAAAAAAAACATGTGACGAGAAATCACTGCAGGAGAGTATAGGCGTGCATTATATTAAAAATCCTTTATCATTTTGTTCTCAGTATAGGCAGTGCATCTGTCCTTCATTTCAGGCAGTTCCTTTTCTATTTCACCAGGTTAGAAGTTTCTGAACTAGGCTTGGCCATTTTAGTCTCTACAGACAACGGGAGTTGAGGTGGAAAGAAGATAAAATATTTACAAGTCACATTAATTAACAATGCAGGCGACATGGAGAATCGCCTAGAAGCAGCAGGGCGCCCTCCCGTGTGCCAGCGGCCACACCTCTCCAGCTTTGTGCTCTCACTGACTTGAGATCAGCCACGCGGGAGAACTTAGCCATGGAAACTGGCAACTGCTATATGCTGACATGTAAACGCTGCTTAGTGGATCATCTCCAGTAATGTGCCTGCCACCTGGAAAAGTAGGGGGGCTTTCAAAGTCAACATTCTTAGGGGCCCCCACTGAAAAGCTGCTCCAGTGCAGAACACCTCTGGAGCATACCTCACCCGAGATAATATGAGACAGAAATCATCTCTCATAAACCATTTCCCCTAAGTTTACAGACCCTGGTAAATGAAGAACTAGAGTGGGTCAAACTATGCTCCCCTCAAGCAATATAGTCACATCTAACTCCCTGGAATCTTTGATTATGTCCTTATTAGAGAAGAAGGTGTTTGAAAATTTAACTGCTTAGGGAATGTGGGATGAGGTCACCCTGGACTACGCAGGTGAACCCCAAGTGCAATGACAAGTTGTTTCCTCGCAGGGTGGCAGCGTTGGGGGAGGTGCATGATGAGAGAGAGATGCTCGAAGTCCAAGTGGAGCGATGACAAGCCTAGAAGCACCACCCTGGTGCAGCCCCACCTCATATTTATTTAGAACGACAGAGAAGATGAGAAAGCACAGGGGAGATGTACATGTGTGGGGATGCATATGGCCAGTGCAGGTAGGGTGGGGTGACAGGGGCTACTGCCTGGGGGCCTCCGGTGCCCTGCTGGTCAAAGCCTATTATCTCTATTCTTTACTTTTGCCTAATTTTCTGCTAATCCTCACAGGTAAGGGATTTAGCTGATCTTGCTAATCTGGCCATGGCATCTGCCTGCTGCTTTCAGCCGATATTGGTTTCCCAGTATGTTCCTCATGCCAGGAATTTCTGTCCTTGATTAGAGGCCCTCTGTGTGACTGCACATTTAGCGTGAGCACAGGGACTTTAGGCATCGAGACAATAGACGCAGGAACAAGTAGAGCCTGGAATCCCATAAGTCACCTTATAAAGACAGAAGAGGAGACACAGAAGTTCATGGGGAGACAGAGGCAGAGATGGCAGTACTGTGGCCACAAGCCAAGGAAACGAGAGAGGCATGGAGCAGTCTGATGTGGAAAGAGGCCAGGAGGCCTCCAGCCTACACACACTTAATCAGACTCTGCTCTCTAGACAATAAATTTTGCCTGTTCTAAGTTACCAGTTTGTAGTAATTTGTTACCGCAGCCACAGGAAAGTAAGAAAATGACCAATCAGAATTTAAATTTATTCTAATGATTTCAGATACCTCCTGTTTAAGACCCACTAATTCAACAGCTATAATAAACATGCTTCCTCTTTCATCCTCAACCTGCACATTTACTTGCTCTACAGAACAACCCTCACTCCCCTCTGTCGCTTCACAAGCATTTCGTGAGACAGCCCCTCCCTCTCGGCTCTCCAGCCACCTGCCCACACACATCATGCAGCCTGGCCTGCTGCCCAGCCCCTGCTTGGCTAATCTGTCCTCATCTGGGGTTCTCTCAGCAGCAAGCAATGTACAGTCGCTATCAAACTGTGACAACTTAAGCAAGAAAGAAGTAGTACCCTAAAGAGGAAGTGCAAACACTCATTTCCAAATGAAAACTACTGGAAAACTGAAAGAGCCATCAGTCATGGGGCAGCAGCAGTGTTTGGAAATCATGAAAAGGGAAAAACCAAAACAGCTGCCTACATTGTAGGCACAGTTGCAGCCCTTTGCCCTCTAGACTCATGTCATGGTGTTTCTGGCCTCTTTCTCTAGCATCCCAGCCAGTGCTGGTTTCCCAGACACCTTCACAGCCAAATTAGCCACACTGACATGACTATTCATATAATGACATAAGTAGACACAGAATACCACTTCCATCTTGACCAGGAATTTTAGAAATCTATCTTAAGATGATTATCCAAAACCCACTTTTAACAAGTCATATGTATGAAGATACTCATTTCCATCAATAAGGAACCCCAGTGACCATCAATAGGGTAATTATTACATTATCTCTAATACAAGAACTTGGTAACTAGTAAGTCAGCACAAACATGGTATTTAGGAAGGTCATACTGAAATATAAAAGATACGTAATATTTTACACAACACGATGACAAGTGAATAGAACTGGCTGTATACCTGTAAACAATTTAATATATGCATATGCCAATATAGAGCAAGTCTGATTAGTTTTCTATTGCACTGTGATGAGTTAGCACAATTTAGCAGTTTACAACACTTATTTATTCTTCCTCAGTTCTACGGGTCTCAAGTCTCAACTGAAGTTTCTGCTTATGAGGCCAAAATCACTATGCTGGTGTATGGGTGATATTTAGGGGGTCAGAGGATTGGGGCAGGCTGGGGGAGGGATCTGCTTCCATTCATGCAGGTCATGGCCAGAATCCATTTCCCGGGTTTACAGGACTTGCTTCTTGCAGACTGTCTATATTCCTTCTCATGTGATGTCTGTCCTCAAGCCAGTAAAGGTGCCTGGCCCCCTTCTCAAGCTTCAGATATGGCTTTTGCTCCTGCCTTTGAAGGTCTCACACAATTACATTCGGTTCACCCAAATAACCTTTGTATTTTAAGGTATTTAAGGTCAACTAACTTGGGACTTTCATTAAACCCTCAAAGTCCCTCACAGTAGCAGTATCTACATTGGTGCTTAAGTAATCAGAGAACAAGATTAGCAGGGCCTTCTTTAGAGTTCTCTGTCTCTCTCTCTGTCTCTCTGTCTCTCTGTCTCTCTCATGAAGGTTAATTTCATGTGTCAGTTTACATTAAAAAATGATTTCATGTGACACCTTGATGAGCTAAGGGATACCAGAGACCTGGTTAGACATTATTTCTGGGTGTGTAGTGCTAATTGAAAACATTAGCATTTGAATTGGTGGACTAAGGAAAGCGGATGGAGCTCCTCAGTGTCAGCTGTATCACTCAACCCTTGGAAAGCCGGAACACTGAAGGTGGTGGAAGGTTGGCTTCTCTCTCTGAACTTGACTTTTGAGTTGGGATGGCCCTCTCTTTTTGCCTCTATGCTTCAGGCTCTGAGGCCTTCAGACTGAACTGGAATCTATACCATTGGCTCGCTGGTTCCCAGCTGTAGGGTAAATGAATTAATCAGGTTTTTTTGGCCACTAGCCTCTGTGACTATCACCTGTGGCCTTGATCGTGTTAACATAGAAGGCACTTGGGAGTGTGGGCATGGGGCATGTATGCCTGATTGTAGACACCTGGAGCATGGGTGTGCACACGTGTGTAAGTGTGCACACCTGAGCCTAGAGGGCTGTGAAATAAAGGGCAGCATCACTCAGAGACAAGGGGCTACAGGAGGAAGGCTATGGGAGGACAAATGACTGCAGAAGAGATAAGACCGTGAGAGGACACCAGAAAGATCCCAGAGAAAAAGTGTAAAGATTTGGGGAGAGGGGTTTTGGAGGCTTGGCGGCCTGGCCCCCAGGCCCCTCCTTCCTTCCCCCCTGCCACAATTGGCCAATGCCTGCCTCCTTGCATGCCAACATCCCTGCCTGGTGCGCCTGTGTGCCTGGTTTTCTGAGAAAGGATTAAAGCCCAAAAAATCCACTGAGGGCTCTGGGACTCTCCTTAATCTGTCTGCCCAAATCCATAGTGAACCTCCCAGTGCCTGCTGGCACTACACCAGTCCCTCCTAGTTCGCCACTGATTTCCCTGGGACTTCAGCTGGCAAAGTACAGATCATGGAACTTGTCAGCCTTTATCATCATGAGAACCAATACTTGCAGATCTAGCTGTCTATCTATCGATCATCTATCCATTTATCAGACTACCTCCCACTGGTTCTATTTCTCTAAGGAACCCTACTGATACTCTATAACACTATCTACCTTTCTACCTATCCTCTACCTGCAAAGGAGGGATGAGCTCTCCAAGCAAAATTTGACTTAAATGGCCAAGTAATGATGCCATGTGTGCATTCTCTCTATAGGAAAGACATGAAAACAACACACTGTGTGTACATGGGTCAGGTCCAGTGGGACGGTTATTATTACTGCTTTCCCTTTTTCAAACCTTCCATTACATGTTATATTCTTTGTGCAGATTAAAAAAAAATGAATCTGATTTAACTCATCCCTTCCTAAAACCTTGCCTCCTCCCCATCCCCCCATCAAGGACCCTGATGCTTCTCAGTCCTCTGTCCTGGGGGCTCCTCCTCCTCCTTGGCTCACAGGCAAGCCATGCCCAGGTGCAGCCAAATTGTCCCCCACAGTGGAGTCTATCCTTTCCAATGTTCTGTTTCCATCTCTAGAATTCCAGCCTCTCTTGCCAGAGCACACATAACAAGCTCAGCTACTCTAAATATTTTCATAAAAGGCATAGTCCTCACATGTCTTCAGAATTCCCTCCTCAAAACACACCTTTGCTTTTTGCTTTCTACCAATTTCATATTTGGACTCCAGTGTATGTCTTCAATTCCCACTTAAATAGTATCTCTTCGACTTCTTTCCCTTATTTTTAAAGTTCCCCATTTCAAATTCTCCACTCCCCAGACGCCTCCCTTTTTTCCAAACCTATCAATTGATGATGCTTTAGTCCAAGTCTTCTTGGTACTTATTTCTGTGAATTGGAGCAGGTATCTGAACATATGTAACGATGTATGGTATTGCTTATTGCTCTATGAGAGTATGGTTCATTTTTAAAATGTTTGATGGAAGAGGTCCCAGAACACTTAAAACTATTATCTGGAAAGGCACATTCTAGAAAAAACAGATTAGCAAACATAATATTAGCCACAGGCAAAATACTAAGGGATTAAACATTTATGGTTTTTTAAAAATTCTTGTCATTAAGAATAGGAAATCCCACTAGTGGAAGCAGAAAAAGTCATTCCAAAATAACCACATTTTTTTCAACTTCACTGAGGCATATAATTAGGCAGAACTAACCATATTTTTCCTAGGTTTAATAACCCTCTATCAGGGGTGCTTTCTGACAAAGAATGTCATGATATTGTAGATGACACTGGGAACCCGACGGGATGATGATAAAGCAGGTACAGTCACGGTCAGTGTGCCAGCTGCACCCAAGAATCTTGACAAGACAGAGTTCAACCTGAAGAGAAGGGCCGGGGGACGAGCTACCACACGGGGCATGGGGACAGCTGTGTCACTTAACGCGGTGATCAGCAATTCAAGTCTATACTCAGAAGGCATTCTGACCGAATGTGCCAATTGAAATAGCTGGAAAATTTATTAAGACAACAATGAAAAGGAAGAAATCAAGACGTCCAAAGAAATCTAAAATTTCACAATGATACCAAGAAGAGGAATAAACTAAAGACAAATATGGCTCCTTCCCCTCGGGTATCCTTCAGCAGGAATGAGGCATACCCAAAGTTCATGTTAAAAAGACAACAGTAAGGTTTGTGCTGACTGGATCGCTGATCTGATCCATAAAGTCATAAAACGAAAAACAAAACAAGGCTCCGGGTTATAGATGTAAACAGGACCCATCACTGGCAGCTAGTGAACAGTCTCTCTCCATCCTGCACATATAGGAAGCCCCGTTTGAAAAGCCATGTTTTAATGGGGGACTAGGTAGTCTGAATTCTGGAAAGATAACCATAACCATGTGAAAACGGGCAACTGAGAGACAGGTTGGAAAAAATGGGGTGTTGGGTTTTAGAAAGAAGCATGATCAGAGAAAGAACAGGGGAGCCATTGGCCAAGCACTTAATAGGCCCCAAGCAGAGGAGCAGGACCGGTCAGGGAGAAGCTGAAGCTCAGTGTAGGAAAGGTCCTTCTACGCATTGGGTTAGCCCACACACAGAAGGTGCCTTTTCCTGGACTACATTTCTGTGGGGCATGTTGTCTATGGCGATGCCTGCACTTTGTGGGGCTGAGTGTGGCTGCTGGTGTTCCCACCCGCCTCCTCCACAGCCGCATCTGCACCGGGCAGGCCCTGCATGGGGACTGGAAAGTGCCCGGTGCATCGTCAGAGGGGTTCCCAAGCTGGGGTCAATTGACTAAGGTGCCTAGACATGGACTTCAGATACTGTGGGTGCCTAAATGCTGGGATGATGCGCAAAGTATCACCCCCAAAAAGGAATTTTCTTGCTGCTGAAGAGTCAAGTGGGTTTCTTATCGACAGAGTCTCCTTGCTTTGCATGGGCATGGGCTGGCATGAGTTACTAGGGAGCTCACAGACTGAGGAAGTGCTCGTGGGAGTCAGAGAGGTTGGGAGACCCAGGGACCCCACCTGTGGCTCTGCTGTTCTGATGCTAAAATCAGTTCTCCAGAAAGCCGAAGAAAGAATCTTTCAAATGTTCCATTTCTCCAATCTCATCACATTTAATGTAAAAAGACTGGCAAAGGATGTGACCTTTGGAGATAGGATGGAATCGGGGGTCTTTCAAATGGCTCACAGCCTCAAATATATGAAATGCAGTGAATTCGCACCAATTCACCCTTATTCACTCAGAATAAATCTATCATATTACTGATTCTAAAGTACGGCACCTGTCATTTCTTAACACAAGTGAAGACAAACATGTATACATTTGTCTTTTCTAATCTTCCATCCTCTATAAAAGTTGTCAGTAGCGAGAATGAATGCCGGGGCCAGCAGAAAGATGCAGAAATTAATGTTGAGGTTGCTGAACTGCCCAGAGACTCAAAAATAGAACACTTTCGAGAATTTAGAGTTGATCAGCTTAGAATCATTCCAAGACAGAGCTCAGTTTTGTGCTCTCCTTTTAAAAGTACAATTAGGATTTCAGAATGCTACTGAAAACATAAGCTCAATTTTAAAATATTGACACATTTGCATTGGGATAATATACTAATTACAACGAATATTTGTTATTCATTATAATTTTGATAAGGAGTTTGTTGATATTGAAGGTGATAATACTAGACACTCGTGGAATTTTGAAAGTAGAAAAGATGGCTTAGAATATATTTTAGCCTCTAGACTTGGACACTGAGGCCCAGAGAGGTCCAAACTGGCAAAGTTCATGCAGCTGGCCACAATGGGGTGACATCTGGAACTCAGGAACCCCTGGTTCAGAAGCAAATGCTCTGTAACCTGCCAGGGCAGATAAAATCAAGTCAAGAGAGGCCGCAGCGAGTGGATTATACAGAGAACTACACTAAGCCCTCGTGGGAGGAGCGAGTATTCAAAAAGCTTAACACTTTTCTTGAAGAAACAGGCAGCCTGAGCTCAGATGAGCCTACAAACCTAAAAAATCAACACCAGCCTTCAATCCAGGTTACGCTACAAACATGGGAAATAAAAGAACAGGACTAGATACATGCAGAACCCCAGGGCAGAATCCCATCAGCTCTGAGTGTGCTCCCGGGAAGAAGTGGAAGCTGAACTGATTCTGAGAATGGATGAGGTTTAAGGAAAACTGGCAGGTAACACTGCAGAGAGATGAGACCGTCTGAATGAATAGAAATCATATCAGATCTGGAAAGTGCCCCCCAAACGCTGGCTGTCCCTGGTGCAGTAACTAAGATGCTGTCCCTCATGGTGACCTTCTCTCAGGGAGAGCAGTTACATGTGTGTTTTCTGTCTGTTTGAGCTCAGAGGGAGCAAACAAACTCGTAATTCAGAGCTTTCATTAACTGATGTTTAATTTGTGATTTTTTTTTTGCATAGAAGAACTGGGGTGTAGTCCAGAAGTACGGGGGGTTGGGGTGAGGGAGGACTCACCAGAGATACAGTGGGGAGCAAAACAGGTGGATCTACTGACATCCACTGCTGAGGGGAGCAGCAGGTGAGACAGGAGAGGTCTGTGGCACCACATGGGTCAGCTCCCTGGCCAGGGATAGGACTCAGGCCAAAGGGGTGATAGTGCTGAGCCTTAACCCTAGGCCACCAGGGAGCCTTATCCTTGCCCATTTTTACTTGTGTTGTCTTTTTATTAATTGAGGGTAGGATAAGAAGCTTATACATACTACATATAACCTCTTATCAGATATATTTGCAAAAATTTTCTTCCGAGGGAGAGTGGTCCAGGAGCAGCCTTGGGGTCGGACCTGGGACATCTGCTCTCCGGGTGTTGGGACTTGTCAGCCTCATAATCGCAGGAGACAATTCTTTATGATAAATCTTTTTATGCATTTGCATCTTATTGGTTCATTTCTCTGGTAAACACTAAATTAAATTATGTGATGAGATGCTTTTGTCTCTGGTGAGTCTGTCCCTCATGGGGTTGTTAGATGGAAGTTTCCCATAAAGTAATTTCTAGCAAATTGCTTTGATGACAACTTTTGATTTAGCAAGTGAATGTGAAAGAGGGACCTGAAACATGTAAATTTCTCCTCTGTGTTCAGTGCCAGGTACTCGAATAGAATCGTTATATTAAAGGTCAGTGCTGGGTTAAAATCAAATAGATTGAATGCTATTAAATCTTCAGTATGAAACTGCTGTCTTTTCTTTTTTTCTTGCTGATTCTGGAAGGCATACAAGTTATATTATTACAGAGACAATAAATCCTAGGAATGTCCATCCTCGTTGTCCTACGTCTACTCTCCTTGGGACAGATTTCAGTAGGAAAAAAAAAACGATAAAACGTTTTATGGTTGGTCCTTACACAGCAAGAACTCGACCATAAAACTCCTGATAAAAGTTTACCAGCGCTTAAACAACAACAACAACAAAGCCTCATTTAAATATAAGTACCCACTGAAGAATTACTTCTGGGGACACTTTGGTGTCAAAGCTGAGTGTGTGTAAACCTAACAGACTGACAATCCTTTGCACACCCTTTATATATTTGTTGTCTTATGAGAGAATCATGGAGAAAGTATTAAGAGTGCTGCAGATACAATTTTATAAACACACAACTTTAAAGCCAGGTACTTCCTGAGTCCCATGAGCCTCAGGCCTCACAGGCCTGGGGGAGTAGGATGGGCAGGTCTCAGCCAGGCCCTACTTCCTGAGCTGGAGTACGGGGGTGCAGATGGCAGGGTCTTCGAGCTATGCCAGGATTGTTTTCCTGAAGGCACAAGTCCCGTGCCCTGTGCCCGAATGAGTCCTGGAGATACAGGGTCTTCTCTCCTCCTCCTGTCCCAGCTCCAGCCAGGAGCATGGCTTCCAGGCTTCCTCCCAGTCCCAAAGGCTCAGCCTAAATTCCTGCTGTGGTTTGTACTGATGCTGACTTGGGACACCCTCTCCCCCCTCCACGCAGAAGCACAGAACTGCCTCCAAACACAGGAGCAAGGTTGTGAGGGGCGGGGGAGGGGAGGCCAGTGACCTCACAAAAGGAACCAGAGCTTGACACCACTCTGGGCCCCCTCTCCCCATTACCAAAGTGATCACTGTTTGGAGACTCCTGGGAGAAATGTAGAGTGGGGTGTGGATTATAAAACACTTGGGTTGTTTTTTTCATCCTGTCGTGGGGGTCACTTGGGCCCAGGGGTCTAGGGCTCTCAGCTCGCTCAGACATCCCTCAGCAGGGGATCAGAACAGAAGTCTATGAGGAGGAACTTCTCTTGCAGGGACTCTCCAGCACCATCCTCACCACACTGCCAGTGGCTCTGTCACTGGGACCATTATCATGGATGGCGAGGGCACTGGGGCCTAGGCTCAAACTGGCCCAAGGAAACCCTCCACTCGAATTTGTTTGCACTTAGCATTTAAATGCATTTATCTAATGCCAAGCAGGGGGAAGTCCCAGCAACCAGTGTCTCTGGAAGGGCAGCTGAGCACCCCATGGGCAGCATGGCCTGCGGGCTTGCCTCAAATGCTGGCCCCAGGGCCAGTGTTCCAGCCCCCAATCACAGAATGCCCTCAGGTGGGCACTGCAGTCAATACTCTGAATACTACTGTAACACTGACATTCCAAGACTGCTGTCCTAAGGGAAAAGCTAGAGAATGATAGAACCTTCCTGATACTCACTAGTTGATAAGGAAGCACAGGTTCCTGGTGGGAAATCCCACTGTTTTACTCTAGAGCAGTTCTAAGGATGTTCATCTCATTTGACCCGTGTCTAGATCTGCCCAGGGAGAAACAACAAAATGCCACGGAAAGTCACTCCTCACAGTCCTGGAGGCTGGAGCACCACCAGCATGGCCTGAGAGGACACAGCAGACCTGGCCTGGGCACCAGGGGGTGAGGGTCTGTGGGGTCTCTCTCCTGAGGGGAATATCCTCAGGACCTAGCTCCCAAGACCACATTGCCATCATACTGGCTCTGTCAGCAGTGAATCTGGGGGACAGACATTCACACCAGAGCAGCCCGAATTCCCTGCTTCCACAGGGGCCAACAGCTTGCTCTCAACAGACCTTCCTGAGGGGCAGTGTGTGGCCAACAGCACAGATTCTCATGAGAGTTCAGCATCCTTTTCTCTGACTTCTGACCAATGTGGGCCCGTGGCTTCCTGGACAGGGCATATATTCGGGGTGATCAACGTGTCCAGCTGATTCACCCTTTCCTATTTCATCCTCCCATGGCCAAGGGTTTCAGGTCTCAACACAGTTCAGGAAAACACCCCATGGACACTGGCCTAACAACCCCGAGGAAATTTTACTACTATTACTTATTGTTTTTCCTCTCTCAATTCACCTGCCAGTCCAGTGCACATGGTTAACATGATATTCTTATACATGGGCCTAAGCTAATAATTGGCTTCTAGGTTCCCTAAATTATTCATTACATGGTCAAAACAAATGCACCAGGAAGTTTTAATATTGTCTAACAGCATCTCAGGGGTAGTCTGTGTTGTCAGAGTTAATAGGACATTCATTAAGGAATAGCATATAGCAACCTGAAACTTCCTGTATGTCTTTTCAGCATCCTCTCCCAGTATTACACCTGAGAAAATGAATCATCTTGGAGGTTTGCATTCTAGGTCCCAGTGACACCTGTTTTCTCTTTTTCTTTTTGTGTGTGTGAGGTGTACTTCCTGGCAAACTGAATCACACACCATAGTACTGTGACTACAGTCACCACGTCACACATTAGAACCTGGGAACTGCTCATCATATTGAAACAGGGGCAGAGAAGGCTCTGAGACCAGAGAGCCACCAAAAAATCCCAATAGGCCAAAAGGCCAAAAATCAAAACCAAGGGCCATAGCAATACAACACCCACACCACGGGGCCTATTGTCTATAGCCTAACAAAGCACAGAGCCTGAGGAGAGGACAACTCACTGTCTGTGGGTTCCTACACAACTGCAAGAGACCTGAGGCTCCAGGAACAACTGTTAGGGGGAAAGGTAGTCCTGAATGGATTACACAGATAAGTTTAAGAACTCCAACCCACATTCCAGACCACCAGCGTTCCAGAACCACAAATCAGACAATATAATTATCAAAGAGTGGATCACTGAGACCTGAGGGTGGAGTTAAGCAGCCAAGCTGGCTATAAAACCAGAGAAGTAAGCCTTGGGCTCTCTCTTCCTTTGGAGCCATCACACTAGATTCAGAGCCAGCTCTCAACGCGCCATTGCATTCCAGCTCAGAAGATCTGGTAAAATATTTACAGATTTGTATCCCTCTCTTCCCTTAATATTATTTCTACTTTATTCCCCTTCTTTTGTAAAATAAAACCCTTTAATAACTTTTATGACGTGTACCTAAAGTTGGGACTTATTATAAAAGTCTTCTGAGCACGCAGGTAAAAACCCAGTCAGGAAAACCCATTTTATATTAAGATTGCCCTGTAACACAACCACCATGGGTCTACTTTACAAACAGGGGAAACAAAGAGCTTACTGTATCCACAATGGCCACTGTCTCACCAGATAGCATCAGTGATGGTTGTCACTGGTCACCAGGAGTGCTGGACAGCACTGGCCAGTGTCAGACACCCAGTGTTAACAGAGGCAGTGTCAGATACCCAGTGTTAACAGCTCTTTGTGAGTTGTTGGGTTATACCAACAACAAACGGCTCTTTGAGACACCAGACCCAGGCTTTGGTGCTCCTTTCAGGAAATGTCAGACAGAACCTAGGCCCAGTCTCTGACAAGATCTTCAGCTTCTCTTCCCTCCTCAGAAGTCAGCTGCTGGATACTTTTTTTCTTCTTTGGAGGCTAGGAATGGATACTTTCCCCTCCTTTCATCTTCCTTCAGAGACTGGAACCATCTTCTCTTCTTCGGGGGTTCTTGTCCTCTTTTTTTCAGGGGCTCTCGTCCTCTTTTCTTCTCAAGGGGCTCCCTGTCTCCCTCTGACTCTTGCTTATATCCTAGTTCAAGGTGACCCACCCAATGAGTCTGATTGGACCATTTTTCAATCCTGTGGCTGACTGGATCAGTTAGCACCAGTCAGCTCATAGCTCACACCTGATTGGTCCATTCCATGACCCAGGAAGTTCTGAGGAGCAACTGCCACAACTGATAAAAATGGCAGTTACTGATCTCTGATGAGCAACTGTCACAACTGCCCTGCAGTGGAACAGCATGGTGAGAGAACACCAATGCTCCTTCCAGCTCTCACCACTGGAACCTTCAGTATGACTGAAGGTTTGTACCTTCAGCCAGCCCCTCCCACCTGTCCCCAACCACTAGCACTCAGGAACATCCATTCTACACTCTATGGCTGTTTATATTCCACATACGGATGATGTCATATAGTATCTATCTTTCTGTCTGCCTTAAAATAATGAATGTCCTCAAAGACATCCCATGTTAATGTAAATGGCAAGATTTCCCAGTTTTTATGGCTAAATAATATTCCACTGTGTGTGTGTGTGTACACAATCACGTCATTTAATGACACCTCAGTCATTGAGGGATGGTATACGCAACACAGTATCAATAGTTTAATGCAGCTGGCCTAGGTGTGTAGCTGGAACACCTACGCTGGTATAGTCACACTCTGCAAAGTTCACACAATAATGAAATCACCCAAGATACATTTCTCAGAACAGATCCCCATCATTAATGGATATATATATATAGAGAGAGATATCTCAACTTCTTTGTCCACCAAGGGTTGTTTTAGTGCCTTAGCTGCTGTCAATGATGTGCAGAAATACTCTTTTTTTTTTGATTAGCCAAATTTTTTTATTTGCTCATTTCTTGCATTTGAAGTATTCCTCGATGACATCCTTGGCCTGAGACTCTTTGCCATAGTCCT
>JAGFMF010011800.1:1939950-1958091 GCA_019455555.1 Galemys pyrenaicus | reverse complement strand
AGGGCGGTCTTCAGCACCTCTTGCAAAGCAGTATTAACGTCCATTACACCTCCAGCAGCAATGCCTTCCTCGGCCATGGCGGTGGGTTACGGGTGGAGCAGAATCTTGAATGCACCCGAGCCTCCGCCTCCGCGCGACTCGGCGGCGGCAGGGAAAGAGCCAGAAATACTCTTGCAGTGTGTTCCACATTTAAGTGTCCAATTACAGTAGCTTTGGCCTTTATGGACTTCTGCTCATCCATGAAAATAAATTCTAATTTTGTCTATTTTCAAAAAAAAGATAATTTCTTTGTTTTCATTTCTACAAAAGTCTATGGTCATTAGGGTCGAGTTAAGACTATCCACATGGAAGTTATTCCTTAAAACTCTCTTCTATTGGAATTAGGTTGTGCAGAATCTTGGGGAATCACTTTCAAGGTTCATAAAAGGACAGTGTTTGTGGAAGAACTGACATCACAGTCAGAATTCTGTTACTGTGACAAGTAATGACAGGTCGGATGCTTCCAAGAACCCAAACAAATGTGCCCTAGCACGTTGGCATTTCCCCACCAGCACAGACAGTTCTGATGGGTTTTCATGGTCAGAGGTCCTAAGTTGGTCACCTCTCATTTATTCCACTGAGTGTCACAAACAGGGGGCTCGAGGGGGAGTAGCCAAGCTTCGAGGTGGCTCCAGGAAGCAGGAACATGATGGCAAAAGTTGTTTGTCCTAGAGAGAAAAAGACTGAGGCTCTATTCCTGGATCTTCTTTCAGGGACCTCAACACATCCGTTCCTTATTTGTAAAATAGCAATACAGACAGGATTGCTATTAGCAAAAGAGCTAATTTTGGTTCTTGGAATAAATAGAAAATTTCAAATATTTTTGAAAAGGATAAAAATTTTAGAAGATAAAACTAATATCCTGTTGTGAGACAGAGAGTAAAACAAGCCACAGCAAATCAAGCACACATTGAAAATATCATTGTCTGCTTCCAGACTTTGACCCACAGCCACTTAGAAGTATAAATAGCTTAAGGGAAATGGAAATGAAGCTCAGAGTTTTCTAAACGTGGATTAGTCCCGCTGTTTTCTGGGTCACCGCTTTCTGCCATCAGGGATGCTGCTCAGGGTAATGTACACCAAAGCTCATATTCCCTTCAGAAAGGCCCAGTTAAGAGGGTGCCTCTCTCCAATGGGCAAAACACAAAACATTAAATCTGAATGTACACATTTTTTGGGAGCTACCTGTGCAGCACAGATAATGGGAAGTGACAGGCCTGGGGTCCAAGGTCAGGGAATCAACTCTGGGTTGACCACAGCTTCACCAAGGTCATACAAGAGCTCTGAACCCTGATTTCTCATCTATGAAAAGGGAATGAAGATGATGAAAACAGATACAGTTAAGTCACCCTAAAAATTAAATAAGGTAAATGACATAAAATAGCTCTGGATGGCCTTACACAGATGTTAACTATTACAATGGCTTAAACTACTGAACCAAACGAGCTGCCCTGAAATGAGTCATTCTGCTTGCAAAACCCGCTAAACAAAGAAACCAGAGTGAGAGGGCAGGGCCACAGTCGCTCCTGTCACCGTCAGTCTTGACGTGTGTGACCGTCTGAAGTGACGGCGTCTCGCAGAACCTCACTATTTGTTCGTCCTGACCTACTTTGCTCGGTAAGGTCCCCATGAAATAAAAGATCACGCTGTGAATGTGTAATGCAGGGGGGTTGACTGGGGAAGTCACCCAAGCCAACTTAACTTGTGGAATCAGAGAAAAGAATTCCTATGTCGGTTTTTCTTGAACCCCTTTTATGGGGAAAGGAGACATTCCCACCCTTCAAAATAATTTTTTTTGCTAAATTGAACTCATATGTATTAATTCAAGGAAATAGTTACAGGTGATTTATGTGAATTGAAAAGGGAAGATTACAGTATTGATCTCTTTCTGAGGTCTTGGCAAAATGAAATTTAGAAGAACCTCTGCCATGCTTCCCATGTGGTGCCATGGCCAGCACAGAGCTGTAAATAACTGCAGGAGCTCTTCACAGGAATGAAGCACATTTTGCCCCCCTTCCCCTCCTCCCCCATGGTCCCTTTGTGTAGCCAGGTCTTTAAAACTGGCTTTCTTGAAAGGATTTAGGCAAGAAAAGAAAATAAACATCTACATGATATTTGAAATCAATTTTGCATTGTATTATGTGTTCCAGGGACCCAAAAAGATATGAGGGGAGGAAACTGGACAGCCTTTCTGTGACCTGGGTTTTGAGTAGGACATACTGAGAAACAGCAATAATTTCAAAAACTGAGTCCTTAGAAGTACACATGAAATAATAAATGATCATAAACTCTAATTGTAATAAAGTCATAGCATTGTACAGGCTGATATTCTAAATAAATACCATAATAACTACACTTATTTTTCTTTCATCTTTTGAGTTCCTTTCATTTTCCTAGGGAGCATCTCAGAACTAAAATAGCATTTCTGCCTCAGAATTTACTTCTTCAGTCATTCTTGGTGTTTATCCATCTCAGCTTCTATCAGCCAGGACTTAGCTTAAAATTAAGTTTAAAGGTGATGGTGCACTGGTGAGATGGTGATGGGGAATACATGGGGATTACAATTAATGGCAAGTATATGTAAATTTTAAAATATTTTAATAAAAAAATAATTATGAAAAAAAAAATTAAAAAAAATTAAGTTTAAAAAGTTTCTGATTTATACTTTCAAAACCTTCTTTACTCAAGGACAAACTGGGGACACTTGGTGGGGAGGGAAGAGGGAAAGGGTGGAGGGCAGACAGGAGCACGGGGGACTGAGGTGATGGCACACTGGTGATATGGTGATGGGGAATACATGGGAATTACAATTGATGTCAAATATATGTAAATTTTAAAAATTTTATATTAATAAAATATTTATCACCTAAAAAAATAAAAATAAAACAAAGGAGGGAAACGATCTACATAAAAAATGCTATTAAAAAAACCTTCTTTACTATTACAATAATGGCATTTACACTTTGTGTTGTGTGTCTCTGCATTTTGTATCCCAGTGTACACAGAAACGCCACTGAACACGGTCCGGAGACTAGAATAGAAGGGTCCCAGGCATGCCCACTCAGTAACATACCCACATCTTCAACGGGAAGTGATGAAGGAAGGAAGGAGCTGGTTTCTCTCAGCCCAGCAACAGTCCAGCCAATGAAGGAACTCCATAAAGCAACGAATGAACTGCCCCCACACATCAATGTTTCTTCCAATGAACTCCTTGGTTACAACAGCCCTCCTGAACAATATGTAAGTTGGTTGAGGTTTTTGTTCTGGAGAGAAGGATGCATTTCACCAAGAGTCTATGCTTTTCTAGTCCTTTTTTGTACTTGCTTCCAAATAAGTCCATCTTGTTGGTGAAGAAAATGGTTGCTTTTCATCTGAGGTCAAGGAGATCTAAGGTCATTAAACACACTACTTCGTACCCATGAGGAAAGTTATCACTATATACTAAATATTAAAACTTCCCATAATTGACCACCATAGATGCTTCCATTTAACAAGACTAAAGAAAAATATGACCACACACGTGGAAAAGCACACATTTGTGAATATAACCCCAAGACCCAGGGGTGAACAGACCTTATACTGCAGTTCCCAAGCCAAATATGTTCATTCTGTTATGGAAAAGTTGGAAAACCATGAGCAACACATAAAGCAAAGGTTCCATCTGGAGAGACCTTGACCAAGTACTAATAAAAAAGAAATGGAATGCGGTCACTTCGATTAATGTATGGGTGCATTAAGCCGTACAAGCACCACTTTAAAAAGGGAAGTAAGTCAGATGGAGAAAAGACAAAAACCGTATGACATCACTCATATGGGGAAGATAAAGAAATGAAACATGAGTGAACAGAATAAAACAAAATCAAACTCTTAAAGACTACAACAAACAATAGTGGTTATGAAGAAGGAAGAGGGCAGAGGTTGGGCAAACAGCTCAACTGTATGCAGATGGACAGAAACTAGACTTTTGGTGAAAAACATAATGCAATATACATAAATGTGTAAGTCTGTACACCTAAAACCTATACAATTTCATAAATAAGGGTTACTTCAATACAGAATATAATCCATCTGTTAAAAGGTGGCTTCTTTATAAAAAAAAAATGAAAAGGAACAAAACAATTGTCTGTTTTGAATCACCAGAATCTTCATAACAACTATTCATGCTGATGGGACAAAAAATATTAAAAAACTAGTCTTACTGCCTCATTCAAATTAACACATTTTTGGGCCTCCCGGGTGGCCTAGGTGTTAAGTCTCAGTGCTGTCACCGCCATGATCCCGGCCAGGGAGCAGACCCACATACGGCGCAGCAGACTGCTCCTGTCTCACGTGTCACCCCTCTTAGAAGTGTGTTTCAGTAAATGCACCTGTTCTGCTTCCCCCTCTGGCTTGGTGAGTCTTCTCACCTCCTGCATCTCTGGCCTACACCCCAGTTATTTCATGTAAATTTTTTAAAAAATGTTTAAGTTAGTACATTTTTATTTTTATGTCTGAAGCTTTCAAACTCAAAGCACCTTTAGAGAAAATGTTGTTAATTTTAGCTTTCCATCTTTGTGGATAAAGCAGGACATTCCAATAGTATGAAATCTGATTGCTGAATGTCTAATGGGTTATCATATTCAGTTAAAAGTGTCAATTATCTAGTAAAAAAAAAGAAAGACCAGCACGAGGTTTATAAGATGTCTAAACATGAATGAATATTCTTTGCCCTCCAGAAGCTTATGAATACAGGAACTATTTCCTTATTTTTGTGAATTCATGACTTCGCAGACTACATAAACAAATGTTTCATTACTCTTCTTTGATTCCAAATTTTTTAACACCTCTATTTTATTACTATTATTTTCATTCTAACTGGTTTAGAAGTAAAATGCCATCACCCCAAATAGTACACTAACATTACCCACAGGCCTGAGGCTTATATTAAATACATATGTCACCCAATTCTAATTTAGTCTTCAATGACCAAATTGCATCATCAATTCAAAACAAGGTATAAGCCAAAACCAAGCAACACTTACAAGAGTGAATGTCACTGCCACGGACTGGGCTCACTTTGTTCCTTATTTATTAGCTGGGCCTCGCAACTGAATTACAATCCTGCACGTATCTCACTCAGTGACATTCCTTAGAACCCTGGTCTGAAAGAGTGCCCTTCTCTGAAAGTCATTGCTTGGGCAATGTGGTATCCATATTTCTTCTTAAGCTTTCACAGGGCACAGTAGCATAGTAAAGGCCCTGCAATCAAAAATCTATTCATCTTTGCTTAGCCCAGCATTGACACCAAGTATATTTGACCAGAAACTCTCAGCTCCCATATAAGCACATCTATGGACATCCCTCAGAGCTGGTATTTTCAAAAAGAACACTGAGAAATGTTCACTGACAAGGAAAAGAATTTGTTCAGACGAACAGGACATCCTCCTAAATCTTGATCTTTCTGCTAGAAAGACATGGGTAGAGTAACTAAAAGAGTGCTGAAATTCCATCGCCCCTATGCAGTCTACGCCTGTAAAGCATTTCCAAGATGGCAAGTGATCCATTGGAGCTATGGCTGAAGAACCCTCTGGCAGTGCATCTCTTTTTATGCTGTCTCCAAGGTTTTCCAAGGAACTGGACAAGTGAAGCCATTTGATTGCACAAAAAGGTCCAAGCTTAGTACCATTTGGTTGCTCTTTTGCCCCCAGATATTTCACTGACAAAATCAAACACTGGTCAATTTTTTTTGTTATCATTGAGGGGCTCCTTGGTGGCGCAAGGGTTTGAGCATGCACTGTGGGGCTTCTACAGCCACTGCAGCACAAGTTCAATCCCTGGCCACAGAGGGGACCCACATGGCGCAGCAGACCTCTCCTGCCTCGCCCGCTGCTCCCCTCAGCAGTGTATTTCAGTTGATCTACCTGTTCTGCTCCCCACTCTGTCTCTGGTGAATCTTCTCAACCCCCATGCCTCTGGCCTGTACCCCAGCTCTTGTATGCATAAATAAATAAAATCGTTTTTTAAAAAAAAGATGATCATTGACCCAGAGTATTAAAATAAGTAATCAAACAGTATGGATGATTTAGAACAACTAGGTAAGTGCTACCAGCATTGAATAAACTTTAGCTCACCTGGGGCTGAAATTACCTTTGAGTTCTTACCTGAGACAGACCTCCTTATCTCAGGGGCTAAGCTCCAGACCTGATGGGGCAGCTGAGCTCTCTGCTTGTACAGAGCTCTCCTTAGCAAAGGATGGTGAGAATTTTTTGGGTAAAGATCTATATCACATTACAGGGAAAGGAAAATTTCCAGAATGTCTGCCAAAATGCCTTTCTCTTGATTTCCCTTGCTATTTTGTTCCATGCTTCCCCACTCTGCCACCTCGCTTCTTCTGCCATGAGCATGCTAAACACTTCAACATTGAAATACTGGCAAAAGATGATGAAAAATATTTAAGCAATGCACCATTCCATAGGACAAAACAAAAACAAAACACAGAAGCCAATACCAGGCCAACATTCTCAATGTTTAGAGGCAGACGAGAAGGAGGCCTCGCCATGTGGACTTCAGTGAAGTAAGGTCGTGCCAGTAATGGATGCAAGAGAAGCAGCAACTGCCTCCCTTGATTCAAAAGTATCAGGAAGCCGGAGCAGCACCCCTGGTGACTGAGCTATTTTGCTACCACTAAGCAGACATATTTGGAATTTCATAGGTTCTCCACATCTCTGTCATGCAAGCCACTAGAAACTAGCATGTGGGGAAAGATCAAGATCATGCCTAGGTCAGTCATTAAAATGGCTCAGATTCTGTCAGATCACAGCTCAGGGAGATGCTGTGCTTGCTCGCCAGGGCCAACCCACCTGAGAAGATCCATCAAATACATGGCATGAGCGGTATCTATGGAAAGGCCAGGAGACAGGCATGTCAACATAAAAGACCTTCACAGCACTGCTGTGAGCGACCAGAGAGACAGGTGGATGAAGAAAGCTCGCTGAGCCGAGCGCACCCTGCCACTTCTCTCCAGTCGTCTTAATGGGCAGTCAAGTCAGTACAAGGGCCTCCTTGGACACCTTCCCACCCACCCACCCTCTACCAAGGCAACCATCCTCAGAGGGATGCCAGTTCCAGGGCCTCTCAGAAAGGCCACTAGTAGATATTAGCAGGGTGAAGCACAAATACCCCATGCTAATCTTTCAGGCCTCACCCCAAAATTCCTGGACAGCAGTGTATAAAATTTACTTGGTACATTATGGAAGTTGTTATGAGAGCACACTACAGTTCCATCCATCCATCTGTCTACCCATCTATCTACCTATCCACCCATCCATCCATTCATTTATCCCCCTATCTATCCATACATCACCCATCCATCTATCCATCCATCCATCCGTCCATCCATCTACCTATCCACCCATCAATCCATTCATTTATCCACCTATCTATTCATCCATCAGTCCATCCATCCACCTGTCTATCTATTATTCATCTGTCCTCCCATCTACCTTCCTATCCATCCATCCATTATCCATCTGTTCATCCACCTATCTTATCCATCCATCTGTCTATCCATCACCTATCTATCCATCCACCCATCCATCCATTAACCTATTTATCCACCCATCCATCCATCCATCTACCCAACTATCTACCCATCCACCCATCCACCTATCTATCTACCATTCACCACCCATCCATCCACTCATCCCTTCTTGCTTTCTCCCTCTCTCTCTCTGTCCATCATCTATTTATCATTCGACCACCCATCATCCATCACCCAGCCTTCAGGGAAGATGGGGAGGCACATGTCTGACTCACAGTTCTCTTGATGACAACAGAACTACAGACCACACCAGAGACCTCTACCTCCCTTCACACAGTAGGTAACTTCTTAAAGCCTCACACAGTTGACTCTTGAACTAAGTGGTTCCACCTCTCTGCAGACGACGCCTCACCAGAGGACAGAAGACAATGTATCGGAGACCCGAGCTAGAGAACCAGAGCCAGAAGAGAAGGAAAAAGCAGAGCCAGAGATCATGGGGAGGGCCTGGCTGCGCAGGGCTGCTGTGATACACACCTCGCCTGAGGTTTGGGCACAGAAGCTAAAGCAAGCGCTGAAAGAGGGTGGTATGTCTAGGAGCACTTCGGGTAAGGGCAATGAGAAGCAAAAAGTCAAATAGAAATGACGATATTTCCTGAATCAGGGCACAGCCACTCCTGCTGTTGGCCAGAAGCCTTACCAACGACAGCAGTTAAAGTCAGTAGGCAGAGAAGGCCTTTCATAAACCTGGGCTCAGGGACTGCCCGCTTTCAGAATCACAATGTCCAGGTGGGCCACAGACAGAGAGCAGGGGCTGAGCTTTCACAAACAGCCGCACACGTCAAGGCTTAGGACCGCTAGTCTTCACAGAAACTTTCTGATTCTATTACCCAGAAGAGTCCTCCATCTGGATAATGGCAGATATTTTTGTTCCTGGTAATGGCCAATCTGGAAGCAATATCCTCTCTTACCGGGTATCTGATTAGGTGAAAATTCCTTTGGGATTCAATTAATTATGTGCAAGGATTGCATTAGTTACGAAACAAAGCTCAATTTCATTAAAAGGATTCTTTAACGTTTAGGTCAGAAAAAGTATCAATGTTTCATTTTGGTTTTTTTAATAAAATAAATGCTTTCTTAAAATATATGTACACACACATGCACACGCACACACACACACACACATATATATTTTGGCTGAGCACAGACCTGGGGACAAATAGCACACCTTGTGTCCCCTGCAATGTGTGTCTGAACTAGGTGGGGGCTGGAGAGGTTTTCTTTGGAAATACCTCTTTGGTCTTTTATATTTCTTTGGGCTTTTTCTTTGCAAAGGTGAGTAATTCAAGATCAGTCTGCCTGAATAAATTTAAGCTTACCTCAATTTTTATTGATTTCCCGATCAATTATGTAGAATGGTTTTGGAGGTACACCTCACCCCTCCACATGTGCCCATGCCCATGCCCCCTCCATCAACAGCCAGGACCACACCCTGTTCCCTACCCCGCATCTTGTCTTCTTTCTCGGAACCGGCATATTTTACAGAGTCCAAGAGTTACTTTTCCTGTGTTTTGTTGGTTTGTTTTCTTGGGTTAGTTATATTCCACAAACAAGTGAAACCATCCCGTAACTACCTTTTGCTTTCTGACTTCTTTTCCTTACTTCTACAGCTTTGTTATATAGAAGTCCTGTTAGTAATTATTCCCTACCCCATTCAGAAAACAGAGTCCTTTAAAATAACTCAAGAGATGTCTCACTGCACCATGCTGGGTGGTGGTTATTAGAACACCTCCAGCTGAGTCTCAGTCAACACCTGTCTTGTTTATAGGGGCTCTACTGCCAAGCTTAAAAAATTCATGACTAGGTGTTTATGCAGCATAGGATAGAATCCTAGGTGTGGAATCACTGAATCATATGATAGATCCATTTTTAGTGTTCTGAGGATCCTCTACATGCAGCTTTTCACAGTGCTTTGACCAGTTTACATTCCCATCAGCACTGTAAGAGGGTTCCTTTTTCTCCGCCTCTAGCATTTGTTGTGGCCATTTGTTTGTTTGTTTGTTTTTTAAGGTGGGTGGAGCTAGAAGGAATGCTGGCGGAAATAAGTCAGAAGAAAAAAGTCAATATCACATGGTTTCACTTATATGCAGAATATAGAGAAATCAAATGAAAGTTCAAGAAAAAGACAAAACTAGCAAGCTGACCATAGCTCTGAGGCAGACAGCAAAGGAGGGGAAGGGAGGGAGTCAAAACAGGAGAGAAGTGCACAAGGGGATGTGGTGATGGTCCATGGTCATATGGTGGTGGGAGAACTATGGGGACTACAACGATGTAAGAAAATTTAAAAACTAATTAAGTTCATTATTAGCGCTGCAGCGGCTGTGGTTTGCTTCATAATACGTTGCTTAACCCACTGCGCCACTAGAGAGGCCCTGCTGCCGGCCAGGGAGGGGACCCACATGGCACAGCAGACCTCTCCTGCTGTGCCCGCTGCTCCCCTCAGCAGTGTACTTCTGTTGATCTGCCTGTTCTGCTCCCCGCTCTCTGTGGTGAATCCTCTCACCCACCCCCCCACACCTCTGGCCTGTACCCCAGTGCTTGTATGCATAAATAAATACATATTTTAAAAAAAAAGTTAATTATTAGTACTCATAAAGTACTTTAAGTAGTTCTGAGATGGAAGTATATTTATTTTCATTTAAAAGACAAACTAAATAGAAGTACTGTGAACGTGTTAAAGGAAAAACTTAGTTGTCATGGAAATAATTTCTAATTCACTGAGCGTTTCTAACCTTGGAACTAAAACATTAGAATATGTAAGTGCTCAAATGAGGCAATTATTTGATCATTTAAGAGGCTCTGATTTTCTACCTCACAGTATTTTCATAAACACGACTAGTAAAATCAGTAGCCAGGACACAGCCATCCTTTTACTCACCAGCTCTTGATCTTGTGACACACGGACAGGACAACAGGGTTGGGGACAGAGGATGTGCCTAAGGGGAAAATGGAAACAGGGCCCCCAAAACAAGATACAAAAGATCTAAGATAGTTGAGCTCATGTTTTATATTACATGGTACAGTTTAGAAAATGTTTCTGCCGCTTAGATCATGTAATTGTCATGAATCTTTAAAGTAATTACTGTTCCTACTTTACCACAGAGGAAATCACTGATGGAAGAAATTAAAATATGGATTATTTAAAATATATGAATAATTGTTACCTCAATTATATTGTTAAGAACGGATGTTCTTGAAGAAAATGCAAGGAGGTGAATAATCCAGTCAATCTAAAAGCTTTCACAAAAGACAGCTCAATTAAACTTTCAAGAATAATAGCCCAGTGAGGAAATGGTAAATATGTAGTTACTCATTAGATCTTCCATTGGGCTAATCACTTCGCTTTGTGTAATGGGCCAAGAGACTCCATTTTAGGGACCAGTTCCCAAAGACGGAATGCGAATAAACTCAATTTCTTTCTCTACTGAGATTTCTTTTTTTTTTTTTTTGATAAAACGTTTGCTTCTAACATAAAAAAATGAACATTCATGAAAATTATGGCAGTATGCAAAACTGATTTAGAATAGACGACATTTAGAGAGTATACAAAATGCAGCTTTTGAGATTTTATAAAAAACTGTAAATGAAAATATAGCATGCTTTCAGCTGTACTTTTCCTCATCTTAACGAAGGGTCTGTAACTGAAAGCTAGACAGCAATAAAATGGGGCAATAATCGAGAAAATATACAAAAATTTACCAAATAAATTTATATGATTACATTTCCTTTACATTTGATGATGTTCATCATTTCTTTGACATTTTTTTTAAAACTTGAAAAACTAAAAAACTTGAAACTTAAAAAAACTTGAAAATTTTAGCCAATTTTTAATTGTTTCATAATTTTTCTTAATGGAGTCTGTGCCCTTCTCAGCAACTTCCTGAGTATCTACATCGTTACCATTAGTCTGACTGATGCTGTCATACGCTGGTTCATCGGCATTCAGCTACATGCAAGCGATGCTATTTGCTTTCTGTTTCATGCTATTTCTATTTCCCCAAAGGGAAATATGTCCAGAAACTCAGACCCAGAGGAATCTATAAGCAGAAATTCACAAAACTGACTTTCACAGCACTAAAATCTATCCGAAGAAACTCACCATGTTAGTCTCTGATGTTCATCCAACCCTGAGCCTCTGCTTTCCTCCTGGATTAGCCAGAACTTAATTCCTGCCATAATATCTGTATTCTCATTTCCATGAATTGCCACTGATAAAAGCAGCTTGGCCAACTGGCTGCTCCTTTCACTCCCTGGAATTGCAATGGAGAGAGAGTCCAGCATCACTTCTGCCTGAAGTGGACAGATGGAGGAAGCTGAGCGAAGGAGGGCAATGTGACAGAGCCTCATGTGAGGGTCGAGTCTGTAACCCACCCGCAAGAGAACAGACAAGCTCCAGAAATGACCTAGGGATGACCTCGAAGTGTTCTGTTTATTTTCTGAGGCAATTCACGTCCAGACATTGCGGTTCGTTTCCTCAGGAAATGAGCCTTGGGATTGTCTGAGAGCCCAGGGGTTAATCCTTTAAGTACCAGTGGGCAGAGGTTTTATGGAAGGAGACTCTTCTACAAGGCACTATTACACTTCTCTGCTGTTCTAAACAGGAGGTAGCAATCTTAACTTAACCTGTTCTTGGCAGCTCAGTGTGAGGCAAACAGGCCTGTTTTTGTGACGGGATGGGAGAGAGCTCTGGTAAGATGGGAAGGGAACTGGATTTGGGCACAGAACTGTGATGATACTTTCAGGCTTCCATTCTGGTTTATGTTTGTGTTTTAGTCTCGTCTTGAAAAGCAGAGCCAGTCACATCCCCCAGTAAGCAAATGAAAGGATTAGCATAAAGCCACTACTCTATACATCCTGAAGTGTCCTCTGTGGGGGAACCCTGGGCTCTATCACCAGCCCCTGCCCCTGCACGGCCACTGGGCCTGGTGTCCAGCCAGTTCCACAGCTCACGGGCCCGTGCCAGGCTGCAGTGCCCAGCTCTGCATCTCTCCTAGCTTCTTGTCACTTTTCCCAAAATCATTTTCTTCAGTATTGTTGTAGGGATCAAAAACCTACCACCCTAAAATACGTCATTTTAGCAAAAGGTTGATTTCATGAGAGATGCTCTAAAGACTGGGTAGAGGCTCTTTTTGAAAGAGAGAATCTAGCTGTAAACTCTCTCTCTGCAAGATGACTCCTAGAGACCTAATCTCTTGATCTCTTTCCACGGAGAAGACAGAAATTAATCTGTAACCCTCATCTACCAAGTCCTCCCCAATAAGCTCCCTAACTGACTTCCCCTCTCTAGCCCCCCAAAGTCCTTCTGCCTCAGCAAAACTACTTAAGGTGGAGTATGAAGCCACATGGGCAGTGACTCAGCCATGCCGAGTAGCTCCCAGGTATACAGAAGGCACACAAGTTACTATCAAAATTTGTTTGACTTTCTTTTTGATTGCTCTGGCTGTTGCTTTATTATTTTCCAATATAGGAGAACATGGGGGTTACAGGATGATTTCCATGGACACTGACAACGTGAGACATGTGAGACAGCCCAGAGACACTTGAGATGACAATCTCGCACATGGAGGGCTTGGGCATGAAGGTGAGTGACCCTCTAGCTTCCTGTTTCAAGAATGAAAAGGTGTGCACGTCAAGAGCTCCCTCAATACCCAGAGTGGATGATCTTACACCTGAGCAGTGTTGTCTGGAAGCCTCTCTGAGGTGCCAGCATCAGTGGAGTTCCGGACGCGCCCACCTATAAGTCTACATCTAAAGTTACACTTACATTCAAGGCCTTGGAAGATGCTGGGAGCCAGAGCAACTGTATCAGACTTCAAAGGTGAGTAGTATCTGGTCAGTGGGGAGATTCGGGGAATAGTCAGAGAAGCAAGAGAACTGCACCTGTCTCTGGGGACACCCGGAGAGGGATCCTAAGCCCCTGCTTGAGAAATGTGGACAGAACCTGGAATCCATTTGTAGGGACAACACAAGTCTCCTGTCAGAACTCCACGGAGACAGACTGATCACCTCAAACTGATCATTGAAGCCTTACGTTCTGGAATTTTCTTTCACAGGGAAAAAAAAGGGGAATCGGTCAGAAAGTTAGTGCACCTAAGAGTGTCTATCAGGAATGTGAACATTATGACGTCTCTGAATATTCTGGGACTGTGGCATTTCAACTACCAAACATTATCCTCCAGGAGGCTCCAGAGCGTCTGAACATGGAACACAGGGTCTCTCCTGGTGTCTTACATCCTGAGAATATGACTCAGGGAAGGCCAGCGCTGACTGAAACCACACCATGGATGGGTTCTGTCAGAAAATTAATTCTCTGGAAAACTCCTCGGTGATTCTGTAGTCAGAGTGGTGCCTGCCTTCTCCACAGCTCTGTGCTAAAGGTCCCACACCACCCTTCCCAAGTGAACACGCCCAAGTCAACCACAGGCCTCTTGTGTCCTTTCAAGGAACAAACAGGCAGAACTAAGGGTCCCCCTTGAGGCCCCTCATAGAGAACATAGTCTTGGTTAATAGTTCTTAGAGAAGGAGTCTTCAGAATCTTCTAGAAAGCTTGTTCAGATGCCCAGGGCACCTAGGACTTTGAATTCTTTGAACACCCTCCATCTACAGGCTGAGTTTCAAGATCCTATGAGCTATGACCGCATCACTGCTAGGGGTTGTATTAAACCTGGGTGACCCAAAATCAAAAGCAGACATTTGGCTGCCCCCCAAGGCTGAGGGCGTAGAGGTGTAATATGTGCCAATGGTCACCCAACGTGGCAGTGCAATGCCCTCAACTGCTTCTAGAGGAGACCCATGATTGCTCTATAAGCTAGATCTAAACAATGGGTGGCTGTGAGGAAGGGTGCATCACTCTGGGATTCCCAGAGCGCTCCCTCTGAAGGCCCACAGCACCCTGTGACCCCGAGATCCTTAGCCCAGTGAAAACCAGCCCTAAGAAGCCCAAAGAAATGAGCAAAGTAATGTGGCTGTCACAGGACAGAGGGCGCTATTGGAAGAAGGTGGGTAGGAGCCTACCGTCCCAAAGTACACAGGACAGTCCCCCCCAAGGAAAGAGGGGCCCACCTGAAACGCAACAGGTCTCCATGACAAACAGTCACAACCAGAGTCACCCTCCGTCCTGAGGCCCCACAGCCCATCTGCGTCCCTGCTCTTTTAGCCTCTCTTTAAACACAGCGAGGAAGGCCCTGTAGAGGGCAGGCCCAGGACCCACCACAGGGGACACGTGGGAGGAGACGCGGTCCTTGTCCCAGAAGCTCCCTGTGTGGACGGGCAGCAGAGAGGCCAGAAACCAATTTATGACAACAGAGGGAACAGGGGATGGCTGACAAGGCTCACGGGGACCAGGGAGGCCTTGAGCAAGAGAGGCAGGCAGGTGGGAGGCAGCAGGGCAGTGGGGGCAGGAGGGAAGGCTTTCCAAAGAGAGAAAGCAAAAGTCAGACAACTGAAGAGCTTTTACTGGGGTGAGGCACAGGGGAAGGTGAAGAGAATGAAGGACGGGGGCACTTAGAAAATGACACTGGGCTTAGCTTTGTGGTTCTGAGGCTGGGGCAGAGGGCCCACTGCAGGGACACCACTTAGGAGCTGGGTAAACAGTGCTGACAGTTGAGAAGACAGGGCACAGGTACCGACTGGAGAGCCTAGTCAGCCCCAGACTGTAACTGAGCTTGTTGAAACTAAAGCGCCCCACCCAGGAAAGGGTTTCAGCGTGAAGAGGCTTGCCACAGCAACCAGGAAGAGGGCCGAGAGCAGCTGAGGAGGCCTGGAAGAGGAGGAGTCATCAGCCTGCCCCTAAAGAGTGGACACCCCAAGAGGTGGACAAGACAGGAAGGAGAGGGAAGCAGTGAGGGGGCAGTGGAGGGAGAGAGGCACAAGGGGCAGTGATTGTTCAGTTACAGACCAGAGAGAGGAAGGAGCCTCTGGATCCCAATGGATGAGATTTTTCGGTGGTGATGGAGGGAGCATAAATATTAAGTGGGATACTGAGAACCTAGAAGCTTGGGATGGGAGCCCTGCAGGGAGGAGGGCAGGGCAGGAGTGAGGGGTGCCTTGACCGGCTTGCTGGACAGTGGCAGAACCAGCTCCTCCCGCTGAGACTTGGCTCTGTTAGACCTCAGGTATGTGCTTTTTATTGCAAACGATTGCCATGTTAAAAAATAACCCAGAGGACAAAGGGCCCTGTCTACTGCAGCCATCCTTCACTCAACACCTATCTTATAGGATCCCCTGAGCCCCACACCTGCCATGTGCAAGGCAGGAGAGAAACATAGAATCTGCTCTTCTAGTCACACAATTAATAAAACCAAACGTAAATTTATCACAGGGCGATGAGCACTCTGGAGAAAAGCAGAGCCCGGAGGAGGGAGAGTAGCAGCTGAGACTTTGCACAGGTGGTCAAGGAAGGCCCCAGGGAGAGGGTATGAGACTAGAAGTGGGGAGATGAGCCAGGGATATGAGGGACCAGCACTCATGCAGTGGGAACCGCAGGCACAGAAGCCCAGAGGCAAGGCTATGCTGCAGGCCGCAGGAGCAGCTAGGAGCCCCATGTGGCAGGAACCCCGGGAGAAGCAAGTGCTAAGTGACAGGGACAGCAGGGTCCACAACTGTGAAGACCCCTCAGCCCCCAGGTGCAGACCAAGCAGAAACAGGAGGCTAGTGGCAGAAACCCTGGCAGGGACCTGGGCACCAGTGGGCAAGGCGCGTTCACGGAGAGGGGCGGCTCTGGACACCAGAAGAGCTACTGACATGACCAAGGTCAGCACTGCCAGCCACCCTTCCAAGTCTGTCACATGAATCCGCTCGTGTCCTTCTTACCAGACCCCGACGAGGCAGAAGCTTCCACTCCATTTCAACAATCTAAAGAACACCCTGTCCAAATCGTCATGTTGATGTGTATTAAAAGCATTGATTAAGCTGTATTGGAAGCACAAGAGAGGTCAAAACCAAAACAAAACTCTGGGGAAAAAAATACAGAGTGCTGCGATTCTGAAATTGAGTTTGCAATGACGGCGCTTACAGCCTGCAACTCCCGCACATTTAAAAAATTAAGTACTATTTCATTTCTTTGACTTAATGAGCATCCCTTTGTTATACTGCCAGACTAATTAAGACTGCACGTATAGTCAGGATGTGATTTTATTAAAATGAAGCAAAAATAATCTCAAGTTTCTAACTGTAATAGCAAAAGGATATTTTGGGGGCTATATAGGAGGATCCCACAATAGAAGCTCTACTGCAACAGAGGAGCCTCTCTCTGCTTGTTAAAGCCGAGTGACAAATGGCATTGGTATTTTAATTCTGCCAGAAATACAAGGCAGCTGGTATCCAAGGCCACCTGTAGCCATGAGAGAGTTATTTTAAATGTTCCTTCAAATAAACTATGTATGTGTGTCTTTTGCAATATTCATTGAATTCAAATTTGTATTTCACTTCTCATTTTATTACTATATATAATAAAAAGGGAATTAAAATAAAATTAATAGTATAGTTAATTTGAAACTGAGGTTAGGTCTTTAAAAATTTCATTACACAGCCTCCCTGGTGGCCTAGGGGTTGAGTCTCAGCGTTATCACCGCTATGCCCTGAGTTTGATCCCCAGCCAGGGACCACATGGCACAGCAGACCTCGCCTGTCTCACCTGCTGCTCCCCTTTCTACTCTGTCTCTGGTGAGTCCTCTCACTGCTAAACCTCTGGCCTACACCCCAGTTCTTCTAAGCAAAAATAAACTTAAAAAAAACCCAGAAATTTCATTATAATACAAACAATTTGCTATTTCTTCAATATCTAATCATCTGTTATTAGTTCAGTCTACACTGATGAGGGTTGGTGGGACCATCTAACTGGAGGGGAGGAAAAAGTACTAAATTAGAGGACACCATTTTCTGGGTATGTCTCCAACTCATGAATTAAATTAATTTAAATAGAAATTATTTGACTCTTCCTTCCTACGTATCAGCAAATTTAAAATTGAGGATCCTTTTATCATTGAAAATACATCCCTCCCTCTTCATTAATAAATAGAAAGACAAGGACTTCAAACTCACTGAAGATATTTTTCTTTCCATTCATATTTTTTCTGTTCAAAAAGTCAGTAACAGATATTTTGGGAACGGACCAGACATTTCCAAAAGTCTTTTGTGTAAATCCTTTTGAGTTTCATCCAGGACATGACAAGCTCTCTCTTGCTTATCTAAAACAACAGGGGGCGATAAACCTCATTTCACTGAGACATCCTTATACTGAAACCAACACTTTTGCAGAAGAAAATGGCCCTCAAGCTTGACTGAGGATCCTTAGGCTGGAACCTGTAGGTGGCTATGAGCAAACACCAGGGTTAGTGGTGAACCTCAGGCCACCAGACATGGCAGGGAGGCCTTTATGAGAAGGGTGTCTGCTAGACACCGGGACACAAGTCACTCCCTGGTGACAGCACTTGGCTTTCTTTTTTTTTTTAAAGATTTATTTATTTATGCATACAAGCACTGGGGTAGAGGTCAGAGATGGGGGGGGGGGGGGTTGAGAGGATTCA